>BGPR01006626.1:30559-78390 GCA_013235015.1 Araneus ventricosus | reverse complement strand
AAATTGCTATCTTTGCAAATTATGCATTCGTTTATTAATGGTTTTCGTTCCTTGCTTGACCCAGTCAAGCATTGCTCCAAATTAACTTATGTCCAAACTGTATTTTCTTTTTTTTTTTTACGAAGTATACAAAGAGAAAGTATTGTAACGCTGTACCCGAACTCGAGATTTGACGGAATCTCCACGTTTTGTGACCTCCCTGAGTCCGAAAAAACACAATTTTACTTTATGTCTGTCTGTTAGTCTGTGAACACGATAATTCGAAAACTATTATATTACCAGTGATGAAATTCTGCATGTGATCTTTACACATAATTGGTGGTTTTATCAAATTTTGGATAAAATCCTCGTCCACGGAAAGTCTGTCTGTCTGTCATGTTCATGTGAACACTATAACCTCAAAAACTGAAATAGTTGAGGATAGATAAAATTTGGTACACAGCCTTTATCATCATGAATGTAGTGAGGTCCGTATCAAATTTTTTGGATCAAATCCGTCGAAGGGTTGATTGTCTGGCGGACTGTATAATCGCATACTATCCAGTCTACTATTGCTAGACCCTGGTTAGATAAATAAAAAATTGGTATGATTTGCTAACATTAATTATAGACTGTCCCAAATGTCTTTCAGTCAGTTAAAAAATGGCGATTCAAATTGCATACTAATTTTTCCTACCGAGTTCTCACATATGTACTGGTAGAATATCTGTGCCACTCGGAAGGATTTACGTCACTTTTTCCTTTGTTCCGGCAAGAGTAGAAGTGTGTGCTAGATGGGTTTATCTCCTACCACCTTGTAACGTTGTTGGAGCAATCGACTCGGAGGAGGAGAGGTCCAGACAAGAAATATTAGCTCTAGCACTGCATTTGCAGTTTTTATTGAATATTGATTAAATAATATACTGTGATTAAATACAGGTAGAAATTATTACATCATAATGATATAGGTACAACAATTAAAGTCCTACTGTACGTCTCATTATCAACACTAGGTTCCCACTTCACTAGTGGCTCAAAAGAATAAATTGTCGTGGACCCAAGTCTATCGTACCAGAAAAATCGAGTCCCTCGCTCGTGCCCGTCCTCTTGCTCAAACAGCCCAGCTTCCAAAATCTGTCTTCCCTCTTCCCTGCACCTCCTTTTACTCTCAACTGTCCAACTTAGGAGACGGTCCAGAAAACCTTTCCACAAATCCACGTCCATTTGTAATGGAGTCCACTCAATGACCCCTATAGTGGTCCTTACCTTTTCTGGGCTTGTCGCTTCCGATCTGTAGGTTTCTCATGTAGGAATCGACCTATTAAATTCTTTACACACTAAGAACTTGATAGGCGCATGAGACTCGAAAATCCAGCCCTCCCTTTAGCGGCGTTTTCAAGGGACTCCATGCAGGCACCTGCTGCATCCTGTGGCTCATAGCGTGGAAAAAAGTTACCACTAATATTGGGGATCCTTGGGGATCTTCAGCTATCTCTTCCTATTTGATTCTTTCCTAAATTTTCAACACTAATCTGCAGTAAAAACGCTTCTATAGTCTTGACTTCTGGTTCCTAGTAGGTTCAATTTTTTTATCCACACGGGAGGGGGGAAACAGCACCTTTTGGAGAAGGTATACGAGAAATTTAGGGAGAACTCCCGCAGTTTCTATTTTATTAACAATCTTCTAAAGAAATATAAAATAATAAGAGCTTTTTTTATTAATCGTATAATTTTGGAAAATTAAATAGTTTAGTCAACGTTTTAAAAAATGTATTTGAATGTATATAATTAATTATTCATTAAAATAATTCAAAACTAGATTAATAAGCTGGTACTTGAAATTTTTCTAAAATTAGGATGTTGTTAAGAAGTTTTAAAACAGTTAAGAATAATAACATATCTAAAAGCACATAATAGTTTCTTTAAAAAGTATTTTTACAACTCGTGTTTTAATCTTTATAATATTTTTCTATTAGGACTGAAATATAATTATCAAGACGCTATTCAAAATAAGTTAAACAAGAAATCTAAGATTAAATTAACTGAAAGTCTGAAACGGAGTTCGAACTTACTTTCTGATAGAATATTTTAAAAAATCTTAAGCTTTTTATTAGAAATTATTTAACTCTTACAGTGCCACCACAAACCAACAGCCCTATAAATAGGAATATCCTCTTTCATTGTATTAACAAAAGAAACGTAACATCAACTGAAGCGAGAAACGGAATTTGTTTTCCTGCAAACGATTTAAACAAATGCGAATTCCATACTTATTAGAAGTTTAAATTGAGTAATTCGTATATAATTTTTGTAGACAGTATTTTTAGGAGATATTTTATTCGTTAAATATTTTGAAATGAATTCTGTATCGATAAATTATTTAATATGTAGCAAGTGCTGATTAATTATTAAATTAGTTTTTTTCTTAATGGCAACGAGTACCTATTCTAAAGAAAACTGTAAATATTCTACAGATTCACGTTATGCTAATTAAATAAAATTAAGAATTTTTTAAACTCTGGATTCTTATTAGAATTTTCAGGAACTTCTCTGATTTAAGGTCATTGGAAGTAAGAAAGAAAAATATTACCTTGTTGGCCCATCTTATCATAAGTTTAAACCTCCATCAAACTTCCACCTGGATTAAAAGTTATTTTAGGAATGCCTATTTTCCTCTATTCAATTATTGGGTCTAGTTTCATACTTGGTTAGGGTCAAGCGGGGAAATTGGGAACAAGTAGTAATTGGAAGCGGTGACTACAGTGCACACTGGTGAGACCCTAGCGAACTGAAAAGCATGTGCTTTGGTTAAGACTAACTAGAGGAAGAAGCTAAACACTTTCCTGCTTTTTTCAATCTTATTTGGTAACGTTCGTTACCTTTAGTTGCAACAGTGTTCAGAAAAGTGAAATCAAAATTTCTTAAGTTACATTTTTCTTTTTCTACGCCGGTTACATGCAAGCTAAGTTATATATTTCCAAGATCTGTAGAATATAACAATTACGAGGAAACTTCATTTTTCTTTCTTAGATTTTATCTTGAGGAACAGATTAGTGTTCTTAATTACCCCTGACAATTTTTACTCTGGGGTAATTGGGAACGGCTTCTAATGTAATAAAAACTTTTATTTTTATGTATTTATGATGAAACAATTTTAAATCTAGAAGCATGGTTGCCTTCTAACCCGTCAGTAAAGTTCATTGTTTTATGTAAAATTAACAACTGGCATTTTAACAACGGCATTAAAAAGATAATCTGTTTTTAATTCGGTATGCAAAAATTGAAGATTCTTTTTTATCATATATTTAAATGTAGAAAACAATATGATTTAAAGATTTGATGAAAAAATAAAATCGATCTGACTTTCATTACAACAATGAAAAGAGTAGTTGCAAATCATACTTAAATACATTTTAAAACATTTGCTAAATTTGGGAGGAAACTGCAAAACTGATATATTAGAAAGAAAACTAAACTGATATACTATCAACTAAACTCATATATTAAAAAGATAATTTTTGAATTTTGAGATGAAGTAAAATTCATTTTTATTCAATAATACTGTCGGAAGTTATCGCTGGAAGATTCATAGATTTTGCTTAATTTGCAATTAATTAAAACGCCTAACTTTTTTTAAAAAATTCCTCTGGGCTGCACAGCTACCCACTCCAAAGTATGTTTGCTCAGAAGTTGGTCTAAGTTGAACGCTCTGCTCTGTATAGGGCGCCAACAGTCACATAAATTAGGATTTATTGTTAGAAAAGTTGAAGAGCTAAATTTTCTAAATCTGTTTGTGAAATTTCATAATTATTTTCACTAAACTTTTCATTTATATGTTTCCCTCCAATTGTCAGTTTGAGTTTTATCACTCAAAATCTTTATCAATGCTTATTATCTTATGGAAATTGGATATTAAACTGTTTTTTTTTAAATATTCATTAGATCACATTAAGCGAAAACATTTAGTTTCTGCTTGAGATAATCATTATTTGATGCCACTAATAAACTCTAAGCACCATTTTCTTTCAGAGTCTAGAAAACTTCTCTTATCAATCAGAGATAGCTGAAGTTCAAGGTTATTCTTTGACGTTCGTGAACAACGTGATCTATAAGGAATCAACAATACAACCTCAACTTTTCCGATTAGTATCAAACACTGCTGCCATCTAGCGAGTACTTTATTTATTAAACTTTCGTGAGTACAGAATGTTCTATCTTTTTCATCATCTTTAGCTCTATGGACAAACACGTATAGAGGTGTGAGATGCGCGGCTTTGTGAACGAGTGTCAAACATCGAGCGTATTATTCTAGCTCTGTTAAAATCTGTTGAATCAGGCGACGGATAATAGTATTTCAAGAGCAAGGAAATGACGCCAGTTTCTGCCGCAAACTCTTGAGAAATTATTTTGCTGGAAACACTGTGTTTGAGAAAAATTCTTCTCCCTTTCAGCAGACACATATCCGCTGCATACTCACAGATTTCGTGACATGAAATGAAGCATACTGCATTAATTAGAAAAGTGCTGCAATCATTCCGGAAGAGATCTGGCAAAAATGATTTTCTTTTCAGCAGGTGATATAACATTAATATGAGACTTGAATGGCAAAGAAACTGATAATCAAACCACAATAATCCATCCAAACATATTTATAACATAATAGTTGGCTTTTTACTGAAACCGAGCCTTTGTTTTTGATCATTTGTAAATCGAATCCTTCCAAATACATATATCATTATTTGGTGGGATGTTATCTGCTATCATACATTCTTTGGCAGAAAAATCCGACCTCTTAAAAATTTCTGGCCTACCCACAGATATTAAAAATACTTCACAAATTGCCATATTACTAGAATTCCATACTTTACATCGTAATGAATGACATATCTATTATTAATAATTGCAAAGTATTCCAATTTTATTCACAGAAGTAACAAAAATTACGCAATAAGAATTATAAATACAATATTACAATTAAATGCAATGAGACTAAACACAAGGAAAGGAATTTCAATATGGCTTATGTGACTGATCCGTTACAGTTTGTTCTTTTCCTCAGTATATCATTTATATTTTTGTATTAATGTATGAAGTTTAAGAATTTTTTTATTAATGTTCAATTTTATTAAGATGCTACGATATTTCCGATCAAACATAAAGTGATATTTATATATAGATTTTAAATAGTTGAATACCCGTTGAAACGGAAGAATTTTCTGTAGAAGTTATACGTTTCTTATTTGTTTCAAATCAGAAACAAAATACCAAAATCTTCTTTGCAGGATCTTCCTGAATTTGTATACTTAACTGAAGAAAACGAAAAACTACAAAATATCGACTCAATTGGCTGGTAAATATAGTTATAGCAAAAAAATAATATAAATTTGTAACTTTCTATCCTCCTTCCTCCCACAAAATAGCTTGACTAATTGCTTTCATTCTTAACAATCTTGCACTACAGTTATATGAAGAAATGATGCATGCCTAGGAAAGACTAAACATTGTCCTTTCTGTCCTCCTCCCTCCCACAAAGTACCTTGACTAATTGATTTGATTCTTAACAATCTTGAACATGAAGAAATGATACATGCCTAGGAAAGACTAAACATTGTCCTTTCTATCCTCCTCCCTCTCACAAAGTAGCTTGACTAATTGATTTGATTCTTAACAATCTTGCACTACAGTTGTATGAAGAAATGATAGATGCCTAGGAAAGACTAAACATTCTCCGGACTGGAAAACGTATTTGTGAAGGAAAAATCTTCTGTATTAATGAATGCTAAAAGAAAATTCTTGCCTCATTGATTCAATACAGATATGACTATACCAATGGTAATAGCTTCTTTTCTCTTTCCTTTCGTTCTTTTATAGTGAATCACAGAAAAAAATTAATAAGAACCCAAAAGACAACTCATACTGTGTTAAATTTTCTCTGTTGATCTCAAAAATTAAATTTTATTTATCAGGGTGTAAGAGAATGAAGTCTCCATGAAAAGTAAAATTATGTTAGCTGCTTTGCACCAGCAGTCACCAACAGTGGCTGCGATTCGGGAGGCAAGGGGGGGGGGAGCAGCCGCCCCCTCACTTTTTGCGGAGAAAATTCGATTTTTATTTTATCTGCCTAAAACTACGAAATATAAGAAAACGATAACGTCCGGGAAATCTAGCTGATTTTGTAGTTAAATTTTTAAATTTTGTTTTCTACCCGTATACTCCGGGGTACTTTTAAGTGTCTATAATTTTTTTTGCCCCCTCACTTTTGCCACCCTATCTACCCGCTACTGATCATCAATAGATAGACTTATGATGGGTTAAAATTGCAGTTAAAAGTTAAGCCAATGATTATGACTAGTGAAAATATTAAATAAATTCATTTTTGTTCACGCTGCTGTAATTAAAAATTAATTTTAAGGAATATTGTAGAAAAAATAGCTTTGTAATAAAATTGATACTACTGAATAAATAGATGATGTAAAATTAATTTTCTTCATGCTAAAGTATTTAATATTGGCGAAAAATGCAAGTACTACAAAATGAAATATATATATCAGTTACAAAAATGATTTTTGATTCACTTACAATATTTTTATTTATGATAGTAGGAAGGATTTGGTTATACATTACATAGATAAAATTTTTTGGACCACAAGTTCTCCCACCTGGGCACCACGAGTACATGGATGACAAGTCACCGGATAAGTAAGCGGGTTGTCGCTCCTGGACTTGGTTACAGTAATGGTGGGGGCTGAGTTACCTCTCACCAATGACTATACGTACCTCCTGAAGGAGGGTCGGGATGTGGCCGGTGATGGCCGTTAATACTCCGACCTTAGTATCCGAGCTGTTACAGTGGTCGTTCTTCAGGTGATTGTAGCAAAAATAGAGCCAAGCCTGGGCCTCGATTTATGTTTGATCACATGTTGTAAGTGACACCCTTTCGTGGGAATATACGAGAAAGTCGAAGCGGATGTTAAGATAACGCGCAGATTTTTTTTTATTCACTATCTTAACAAGAAACTTCTATACCAGAAAATCTAATTATCATTTCGATGATACGAACTACAACTACCACTGTATAGTGTTTACAGTAACATTTATATCAAAATTTCTTGTTAAAATAGCAACAATACTAAAACCTTATCAACTTAGTACAATGGAGAATTCACAGTGCATAGAAAATTAAATTCGAATCTTCACAGAATAAATCTGTACTAAAATTTAAACACCCGTATCTCACTATAGATTTTACTGAAACCTGTTTTTGCAGTTATTGCAGCTACAGCTACACAACATTTGACGCATTGCTAGCGCATACATTTTCAGTATCCTCATAATTAATGTATTAGATTCCAATATTATTCAAATCCGAATGAGTTTAGGAGATCCTCATGTATCGTTATCTGAAAATGTATTAGAACCCAGGATTATTCAAATTGCCATTATTGGCAATCATATTTATTAGCCATTATATCTCATATTTAAAAAGTTTTTTTATTAATAAAATACTCATCCTCATGTTTTTTTATTAGCAAAGTAGTATCCTCATGTATCTTTATCTGCAAATGTGTTAGAACCCAGGATTATTCAAATTGCCATTATCGGCAATCATATTTATTAGCCATTATATCTCATATTTTAAAAGTTTTTTTTTATTAATAAAGTACTTTTGAGAATCATTTGACATGCTGTGCATGTAAAAACTTTAAGTGCAACAAAAAATATTATGACAATTGATTGCTTTAAAATCAGAAGATCGGTAATGCATTTTAATATTTATCATAAAATTGGAATGTTGATAAAATAAGTCGACAAAATGGGTCTTTGAAAATTTATTTCCGGAAATGAAATAATTATACCAAAATCATAATTTCAACCTGAGTAAGATCTTTAAGGGCAAGAAAATGAAAGCAATACAATAATATAGGAACAATTATCTGGTTGATGTTAATTTGAAAATTTTTCTTTTATCTCTTGGTATCAAGACTCCTGGTCAGCCTCCACTGCTTTTCCTCAAATACTCATTTTTAGTTTTAAAGTTAGAATTCAACTGTTTTATATTACAGAAAAGCACTGTTTATACGTCTTTCAAGGGACTGACGTAAAACGACGTATAAATAAAAAGACGTATAATCGAAATTTTACTAAACAGCTTCGATTATCACAAATTTAATGTTACTAATGCAAATTAATTTAAAAATAATAATTTTAAGGGTTTTGTTCAGATAGTACTACTATAATACTACGTAGCATGGAAATAAATAATTAAATTTTAAATTAAACATTTATCATAAAAACGAGAAAAATCATACCATCATATTTTGAGTACTAATTATGCTTATCTTATACAAATTATGTGCATGCAGGTAGGTGTTTAATTTAAAAAAATTTAACCGTCGTTCGGAGTGCTGATTGTCTGTGAATATTAAGTCAATCATTATGAATCGAATTAAATTCGTTGAATGCTTTTTCACTATTCTTTTGACAAAAGAAACAAGTTTGAAGTTCTTCAATGAAATCAATTGTGTCTTTAAAGGAAGGTGGAATAACTTATTCATTATCTATTAAATTAGCACCAGACAATTTGTCTTCTATTAATTCATCAATTGTAAATAATTTCAAAGTCACGATGTCTTTATCACACTTCACATACTAGAAAGGAGGAAATTTTCACATTTTAGAACGGGGGAAAATGACGTGTAACCGGAGCTTTCTGTCGTATAAACGAAGTACTTTATCATTACAATGAATACGAATGAATCGGGACTTTGATGAAACAACGTATAAATGGGAAAGGCATAAACTGCGCTTTACTGTAATTTTTAATGAACTGTCTAAGGCAAAAGCTTGAATCTTCCTTTTCCAAGTTTAGTTAATTCATCTTCTTTTGACATTGTTATAAATGTAATTAAGATTTCAATAAAAACTTTCAAAAACTTCATCGTACTTCAGAAACTTTGAAGTCTGAAATTAATATTAATTAAATAGATAAAGTTAGTTTTATTTCACATCAAGTACTTCGCTTATCTTAAAGTTTTTGGATGATCCGAAATAGTGTTCCTTATATATAGTTATTTTATTTTTGTAGTAAAATGTCACAAATACATTTTATTGACTTTTTATAAACATTTACACTTTATGATAAACATTAAAATCCAATTTCGAACTTCAAATTTCAATTTATCAATAATCTTAAAGTTGTTGTTTTTTCATCTTGTTGTACAGTGCGTGTAAGTTTTTACACGCATTGTGAGTAGACAAGTCGAATTAGCATGATTTCAAAAATTTACAACAAATCAGCGCAAAATGTTGAATGAACCTCATTGCTAAAAAAAATGGTCTTGTTTCATTTGCCTGTGATCGGAAGGAAAAACTTCTCAGTTCGTTAGAAAAGAATATTTTTGATAGAATAAAATGAATTAGATTTCTATGAATTTAAAATCTGATTTAAAATGACAAATTTTAAAAAAATATCTGATCCAGAATGAAGTATTAATTGCTACAAAATTTAAAAAATTATTCAGAAAATACAAAACATGACTGTTTACAGGAAATGTATTTAGTATATGAACTAAGTTTTGAGGTATAAACAGAATGAAAATGCGCAGACTGTTTTGCATCTGATGAAATTAATTTTTATTTTTCCATAAAACTATTAAAAACTATTTGGGAGAGTGTTTCTAAAAAATGAGATTTTATTTTAGAATTGATTTTGTTTGATGATTTATTTTTATTTTTGTCATGAATAATTTCAATTTAAATTACTGCACATCATTTAGGATATTGTAATATGCATATTTAACCTAATTATAACACATAAATGAATAGAAAATTCATTTATACAAATGATAAGTAAGGACAATTACTATTTGCTATTGAGGTGTACAGTGAAGTAACTGCATAACCTTTATAGTTACAGCAATCCCCTAAATAATTCAGGTACGCATGACAAAAAAATAATACAATAATAATGCATTTTTGTTTTTCTAATGCTAAATCTACATTACGACCTTAATTAAAAACATTATAAATTACCAAGAATAAGTGAATTTATTGATATTTTGCAACATTGATCCGCTGCATTGACAGAACCAGAATTGCTCTCTTTTATTACCTCTTAGTCTCTATTGCTCTGTCTTACGTCCACCATATCTGATATTCTCGCGGCTAGGCTAGAAGTCCGTCGAGAGGAGTCCCTAATAATTATTAAACTTTTTATTTTAGTATTGATAAGTTAATTATTAAATACATTGTGCCGTACTGATACAATTCAATTTATAACTGTGTTATATCAATGTAAATATATATTTTATTTTTTATTATGTCAGAATGTATTTTGTTTTATTTTCCTTTCAGTAAAATAATCAATTTTTTAATAATATTTTCTTTTCGTTATGTTCTCTCCCCCAAAATGACTAATATTGGCTATGCTCTTCTCTTAAAGTCACACAGCTTTCACAGTGTATTGTTATAGTCGTAACGAAGCAGCTGATGAATCTGTTTGGTAGTAGGACCCTCTCCTACAGTTATGTAATTTTCAGCTTCTGTATGGTTCTAGGAAAGAAAATTTCGATCTGCAATTGCCTTCGAAATAGTGTCTAAAACATGTTCATTTGTATTTAGGTTTGAAGATGTGGCGAGCCAATATATCTATCGAATTACCTCACTTTCAAGATAATTATCAACAGGGTGAATGTTGCAACCGATAAAATGAACGGAGATCCAACGACGACCATGAACCTAGGGCATGCTATCTCATTCATATGCCTCTAACCATGCACAAAGCCTCTGTCAAGCACATGGAGTGCTCTTTTATTGTCCAATATGATCTATATTCAGGTCATAACACCTTCGATGTCATAAAATCTCTTGTTCGGTACATAGAGAATCAAGTGTCCAGACTTTGTCGTGACTTAGCTGTGAAGAACTATGGTAGAGGAGGCATTATGCTATAGGTATGGTTCGGTTTAATTAGATTAATATCATTTTTAAACCACAGCCATTTCGGTACGGACCTCCTAATTTTGAGAGATGTTAGATGACGAAGACGACATCTGATCCGGTACGTCACTCTCCCAACTTCCACATTACATTTATATGAGGGAATTTGACTCTCGACTGCAGACTTAATGAACAATAGGACCACATGCAAGACAGAAATTTGGTGGAATCAAGTCTTGAACCCGCCATCCTGTGAATTCGAAGCCAAGACCCTAGCATTAGGCCACCGCTGCTTGTTATTGTCTGGGAAGCATCATATTGGCCAGCCGCAAAGTTAGCTTCGGTTCATCTTTGTGGACGCCAACACGCCGTTGCACGGAGATCACCTAGTCGACGAAAGTGTTCGCGGGATGCATAGAGCAGTTAGATCTCCACCCCAATTCCTAAAGAACTGGAACACTATTTAGAAGACAACAGTTTTTCGGCCTTACCCTCCGAGAACCAATCAGGAGCTTAAAACTAAATTGCTCAAAGATTGGGACGGACTGTCAGAAGTACTCGTTAAGTGTCTCAATTAGAATATTTCTGTTCGCTGTGATAGTTGTATGACTGTGATGCACAGCATTAGAGTTATTTTGTGTTCGAAATTTCAACGACTTTCAGGCATTCCTGTGTAATAAGCCTTACTGGTAAGAATGGATGCATACTATGACCTCCGTTATATGATATTTATCCTTTGAAAAATTATATGTCGTTTAAAAATATCAGTTAACACCTCAAAAAATTTCATGAAAATGTATCCATTAGTTTTACAGAAAATTGAAAAAAGGTATATTGTATACGTAATATGAAAAATGTTACAAACAGAAGAGAAACTGCAACTGTTCGATACTTTGGTTTTACAGATTATTAGAATCAACAACTTTTCGTTATATCTGGGGAGGTATCATTCTTATGTTTGGCTGAATTATTTTAATAAAAATAATTAATATTTTTGTCGTTATAACATGCTATTGCGGTATGTGATTCATGGAATAAGCATTGGAAAATACCATAATGGACAATATGAATAGGCCAAATTATTTATCCAATATTTTTATACAGTAGAACCTGTTTATAATGATATTGTAGGGACCTAGGAAAAATACTGTTATAGACAGGTTGAAAATTTTGGCATCCAGTATTTATGTTGTGTGCATTTACTATTATAATAACTAATTTCATTGCGCTTATTGATTCATCTTAGAAATTCTCGCTGATATAAGATTGTATCTTATAAACTTTAAATTATTTAGACACTTTTGTAAGAACTTCAAAGTGAGAATTTAAAAAAAAATTAAAATAAAAATATGCATATAGGGAAGATGTAAGCATAATTATTTTCATAATAAAATTAGTGAAAATAATCTGTTAATAGCACGTGAGAATAGAGGCAATAGAGTTTATGCAGTTTTCAATCGTTAGCCCTCTCCTCCCCTCGATCTCCTTGTTGCAACAGGCTCTGGCTTCTAGCTCCCTTCTCCCGATTCTGCTGCTACCTCACATCCTGGACCATGCGTTGTCGTTTTTCCAGAAAAACAAATCGATGTTGTATTGTGCCAGCTTTCTAAGACATGCTGTAGCTATGGGAGACCAATTGTTATCGGCAAAATACCGGAGAAGCGATAAACGGCTTGGAGTGCAGTGATCACAGTTAGACATTGTACATGTACCTCCCACAGAGCAAGAGTATCGCTAATGTCTTGTCTGACACTTTTGCTTAGCATTTTCGTCTCAAATAGCAAATGTGTCGAACATTAATGTACATGTACATTGTCCAACTGCTACTATTACTGTACTTCCAGCTGCTAATCGATTTCTCCTGCATTTTGCTGCTAATGGTTTGTCCGACACAAATCAGAGACGTTAAGTGGGCCAATAGAAGTAAAATTATCGTTATAGACAGGTACATCTAGAAAATGATTGTCGTTCTACGGAGGTTCAAAATATATTGAGTAAATAGGAATTTCACCGGGACCAAAGAAAATATTGTTATAGGCAGGTTTATCATTATAGACAGTATCGTTATACACAGATTTCACTGTGTACATTTAAACAAATGCGATTTAGCAATAGAGAATCCTTAGCCGAGAAAGCTCACGAAAATTGCAATATCAGAAATTATCATATCAACACACTTTTCACTCTTCTATTTCAGTGCTTACGCTCCTTGTGTTTGGATGCAAATTATTCACAAAACATTTGTTGCTCAGATGAATGCATTTTTCATTTTTCTATTGATATTCGATTCCGAAGCAGACGTTAAAGAAAAAAAAATTTCCAACTCTGTTGTCACCACTTGTGTACAGGCGCCCACTTTTAAATAAGACGAAAGCGCAACCTCAGGAAACCTAAAACAAACACAGTTATAATCCCCATGTCACGAACAGCCCAATAACAAACCGCAGTTTTCGACGTTCCTCACAAACATCAACAAGACATCTCCGAAAAGTCATGCAAAATGCCCAACCAATCAACCATCTGCTTCTGTGCCTCACTGCGCACGCTCGGCACATCCGATCGGGGATAGTTTAAATGGCATCGCATCTCATCCCGGAACAAAGAAAACTATTAACATTAGAACATTATCTTGGCATGTTCTCTGACGCAAAATCTGGAGCTGGTGGGCGAGCGGTAAGCATAATAATCGAGCTGGCGGCAGCCACCACATTGATTCAGGCGACTCTTTGCAACGATTAGCGAGAAGGCAAGGTGTTACCTTGTTTGATCAGTGCGCCTCGTGAGTACAGACTAATGGAAGACGGCGGCTATTAGTGACTGCCGAGTCGTGCGAATCAAACAGCGATCACTTGGACATGAGGCATTACTTTCTGATAGTGGCTCTAGGAGAGATTTTCTATGGCGTGGTTTCAGGTAGGTGTTAAGGTGATAATTAGTGATGCGGTGATTTGATTGGTGATGGTCCGATTGTATTCAGCTGAGGATATAGACAATGGATTCGTGGATGTGTGTGATTAAATTTTAATGTAATTTATGTAAGGAGAATTTTAGAGCTGGGATGGGACGAGGACTTCCACAGATGTGCAACGCACTTTATAAGCCCGCCAAAATGAATGTCAACATTTCCAGCTGTGAATGGAATATGGACTTAATGCCACTAGGGATTAACATATTTCAAGGATTTAAATAAATCAGAAAATTTTTAAACGCTTATTTCGCTCTACATTTTGACTGAGTTTTGCAAGCAAAATATATATTTTTACTTCTATGAATAATAGTATTTGACCAGTAAACTATATATGAATTGTTTCCTTAAGGATCGTAGTCAACCAAGCCAAACAGACTTTTAGGAATGTTCAACTCATTGCTATATGTTATTGATTATTGCCATTTCGGAAAGTGTTTTAATCTAACAGTTTTGAAATCATTGATCGCATATAATATATGGTTTTCTTACGCTGTGCCATACTTTCTTCTTTACAGCAATGTTCCATGATATAAATTTTTGGCACAAAACGCTAATAATCTTTAATCTCGATTGATGCTTAATAATTTCAAATCGCAAATTGAAAATTATCATAACTTCAAAGCAAAATTTTGAGAAAATTTAGAAAATACAGTGGCTAGAAAACATCTATTAATCCCAATGTTCTATGTACTGTATGACATTGTCAAATGTACTGAATAGCAACACTTTTTATACAGTGCTTTCATTGAATGCTAATTTCGATTTTGTACTTAAATGGATTATTAACTTTTGAATATTGTTGTTTTTTACATATTCTTCTAAGGTATAAACCATTTTAAATGGGTGGCAAAAAGTAACCTCTGAAATTCCATATTCTTAGTGCACCCGCGAATGATACAAATCTTTTCACCAAATATAATACATATCAAGACACGCTTTGTATAAGGATTCAAAACCACTCGAATTATGAATCAATATCCATGATAATTTGTGAAATCATCAGTTTTGTGTAGTGAATATTGCGAAAATGGTTTCTTTCTAAATCTTTGATGATGACAAAAATTTATTTCAACATTTTGAAATATGTCTGCATATTTTATAATGCTTTAAGAAATTTTTAGTTGAAGTGAAATAAATTTATCTCGAAATTTATGAAATTGAGTCATTTTAGGGAATATATTGTGAGAATACATTGAAACTTCTGTCATTGACAGTAAATGTGAACGAGTTCCGCATTTATGTTAATAAACTTAAAATATTTTGAAAATAATTTCGATCCATATCCCTTATTTTAACTAATATTGACATGGATATTTCTACAGGATTCCACCCAGAAAATAATTAAGATGAAATATTTACGAAGTAGTACTTTTTATCACATATATCATCATTTTTATCCTGTTTCGCCCAAGTTACCTCAATTGCCTCCAAAAATGTAATGGAAAAATACGAGATATAAATGTCTGGCGCAACGTTTCAGCATTGCTGTCTTTGTACCTTCACGGAAATTACATTGGATACAAATATTTTCCATCAAGATAGCTATTTGGAACTAAAAAATAATTATAGCAGGGTAATCAAATGATGCTTTAGGTTTTTTTGTTGTTGTTTCCGGGGAATAAAAGTGTTTCCATTGTGTTAAAAGGTGATATTTTTAATATCTTCGAGCTCATGCTCGAAGAATGAAAAATGTGCAACATTCTTTCCGTATAGCTAAAGAAATCTATAAATCAACCTCTCATTCCGATATAACAGCTGATCATGAATATCTAGGCTATGATTAGGCTTCAAGTTATATTTTCAAGCATCAACATGTTAATAAAATTGTTATAATTCCTAAGATATCAGAGTTGAAAGTCTGGTAAATTTTCTTCTGTTTAGTTTACATGATGCTCGTAGTATTTGTTTCAAATCTGATTTTTGGAGTGTACATTTTTGAAAATTTTCATTATATTTACTCTTGTACTGAAGTTCTTTATCAGTCAGTCTCGGTTTGTTATACAGTGGAATCTCCCTATAACGAAATCGCTTGGTTCCAGTTGAAAAATTTGCTATAGAGAAAATTTCGTTGTACGGAGATTAGAGATTTTTGCAGTTATTTAAGTAAATGTTACAAACCTTTTAGTACGTGCGATAAGTTCAAAAATATTTAATTATGACTTTCAATTGAAAATGAAGTGATATTTATTATAAATTTGTTAAAATTATACGAATTTTTATTGTATAAATAAAATGTTCAAAAGTGAAGACAATTCACCAATTTTGAGAATAATGTGTTCTAGTACGGATAAAGATAAAATGCGTATTGCCGCATACATTTGCTGTTTCCACCCCCATTCCACTCCGATTTTTGGAATCTTGACCCGTAGAAATGCTGCTCCCTCTGTAGAAACCCAAGTCCCCACAACTGCATTACCCTTCACATAGCATTCTATTGTTATGTGTTATCGCTGGAATGAACAATGCGAGTGGTTCCAGAAACAAGCACGCGTGAGCGATTTGTTTGCACAGAAATTAGCAACTTTCTTCAAAAATGACAAAAAGCGAAAAGATAAATGTCTGAAAAAATTCGTTATAGGGAAACAACCACTTCGGTATATGGAGAATATTTTGAACGTTATTTAACATTCCGATTAAAAATTTCGTTATAGGGAGAAATTCGCTGTAGGGAGACTTCCTTGTAGGGAGAAATTCGCTGTAGGGAGACTTCATTGTAGGGAGACTCTACTGTATTTTCGAAGTCTTAGTTAGTCAATTATATTAACACTTTTTGGTTATATTAACAAATTTTGTTCGAAGTCTTTAAAATTCATTTTTTCGAAGACAGCATGCTTATATTTCATTAAAAATTTTAAGTAAAAAGGAAGAAATAAATTTTAATCAGAACTAAATCAAATAAGACAATGTTGTGAAATTATTCAAATCACTATATACAATATTTTCAACATAGAAATCAACAGAATCCAAAATTTTGACAGTAAAAATACGAAAAAAAGTGGAAAAAATTTGAAAGCCAAACTTCATTATAAAACTGAATGGGAAGTGTCAGAATATTCAATGTTAAACTCTGAAATTTGTCTATTTTTCTCTTTCCTGAGGTGTTTTTAATCCTGCTGCCTTATGATTTTTGCATATGAATATAATTAATTTTATCGATCATATTGGATTATCAAAACTTTAGATTTGATTATTGTTTTGATTATTTGATTTTGTTGAATGTTTTATAATTCTGAAATGAATCAGTTTCGCAATGGTAATTTGTTTTATTATTTTTTAACGAATGATTGCTATTTTTTAATAATTTTAAGCAAATCAGTAGTTAAAAGATACTCTGAAAAAGAATATTTATTTTACAAAATAATATTTTTAAAAGTTTCAATCCAATAATTGTCAAATATTTTATTCGATTTTTTTCATAGTCGATAAAAACGGAGCTGTGAAATATAGTGTAATATGTCAAAAACGATGATACAATATTTTTATGTTCTTAGGGCTTCCAACAATCATTTTCTCATTTTGACATTTTGGTTGTCATGTATTTATCTCAGTGGGAAGATCTATATGACGGGATTGTGTGTATCACATGGTTATTGCAGTACATTAAATGTTTAACAAGATAATTTTAATTAATCTGTAGAATCTATAGAAAAGAATAATCATTTTATTCTCAAAATTATGATTTTTTTTAGAATTTTTGATACATTTTCATGATCTATTTGTCACTCTCTGCTGCATAATTTTATTAAATATTTTATTTAAAAAATATATTCTACTATCTTTTATACTTTTGAACCTAAACTTAATTCCCAATAATGAAATAATATTTAGTAATTTATACACTATTATTTATTTATTATTCAATTTGCCAGCAACTAATAAACGATTGAAAATCCCCTCCCAAAAAATAGCAAATTTGCATTAAATAGCCGTGAAATATTATCACAAGAAATCATAAAGATAAGTCCAAGAGCCTTCGAAACCTTTTAATGTAACTACATTAAAAAGTTTCTGAAGCTTAACTTTCCCTAAAAAATTCGAAGCGAACGTTACAGAAATTAATGATGATATGAAAGTAAATTCAGGCTTATATTATGGATATATGTATGTATATAAAGTTTGGTAGACAATCTATAGTAACTAATATCTTAAGCAATTCATAAAAAGAACATTCCTGAAGATTAGACATTATTACATTGATGAGATGAGATTATTGCATTGATGCAGGGCGATGCAGAAGTCCGGAGCAACTTTAAAAATTAATAATTTGTAAAAAAAAATTAAGGTAGAAAGATGCCGTTTGTTCAGGAAGGATAGAAAGGAAAATGTTTTTTTAGTCACGAAACTAGAATTTATTGGTGGCATTGTTGACAAAAAAACTACCAGATGATTCTGCAATTAGTGGAGCGATGCGTTTCATAGGATAAGGCGATAATGAATGGAGTAACGACTTGAAAATGTTCAGCTTCGTCCTCCATTTAAAAGCACAGCTGTCAGACGAGGAACCGCATTTTTCTCAGCATGATGCATTATTTATGATGTTATGACAGTACATGAGGAACAACCTGTTCACTCTCCTCCAACAACTGCAGAACCATTTAGTAGTTTAAATTGTAAACTATGCTACCAATTTATTCTAGTTTCATAACAAAAATCATGTGGTTAATTTCAATTTTCTCTGTGCAAAGGGAATTTTTTTATCTTTATTCAGATCAGAATTGATAATTTTGTTCTGTGCTTCTAAATCACCCTGTATAAGAAAGAAAAAATGTAAAGTTTGTGAGCTGCTCACAAACATTACTAAATACGAAAAATCTGAAAACTGAGATACGCCTTTTAAGCTTAGGAGGGCAGTATAGTTATGTAATTTTAGACTTCACGATAATTAACAGACACAGATTAATACTCTTAATAGGATTATATAACAATGTATATAACGAATTTATTAATCATACATTAATTAATATAATTAGCTAATATAATTAATTATGCAGGGTGTCTACTCCTATCGTGGCCCAATAGCTAATTTTTAAACCACTAGATATAGGCATATAATATATGTTATAGAAAATTATAATATATGTTTTTGACTGAATAAATATGTTCTTGAAAAAGTTACGAAATCTAACTTTTTGTACAGTCCCCCGGTCCTATAAATCATATTTAGTAAAATACATTTTAAACAAAAAAGTTCCCACTTTTCAGCGACTAAAACTGGCCGAGTTATGGAGATTTGAATATCGCTGACTTAGACCACTTTACACCATTTCAACAGCCGTCTTGAAGACGATTCATCAATCAATGCGCAGCACTTGCTCGACGAGGCCGCTGATTGGTTAAAAATCATGAAATTCAAAGCTCCATAACTCACTCAGTTTTAGTCGCTGAAGAGTAGGAATTTTTTCTTTAAAATGTTGGTGTGAGGAGAATATTTTACTAAATATGACTGATGGGACCGGAAGACCGTATAAAAATTTAGAAATAGCATTATTTTCAGAAATATAGTTATTGACTCAAACAACATAAATTATAATTCTTCCCCTCAGTTAAAACATTTTTCCAATTGGAACTATATGCCTATCTCTAATGGCTTTGAAATTAGCTATTGGGCCACGATAGGAGTAGGCACCCTGTATATAATTAATAGATGACAGCATGGGACTATCGAAGGTATTGGAATAGGAGGATTTAAGGGCTTTGAATGGAAAGCAACTTTTTTTGTAAATAAAACACAAATGTCTATTAAAATGAACGCGGAGACTCAAGGGGATATCTGCTATTTTTAAAATAATGCTGTATTGTAAATATCAAAGCATTTTTAATTATTATTGTGAATATTACTTATAAACCCTATCTTTAATAATTTTTAAAACTTTTATCAGAAAAAATTTTATATTTTAAGCAATAAAGGTTATTATAAACATTTGAACACTGATTGTAATCGATTGCTCTTTAAATATCTTAAAATGATAATGTGCAAAAAAATTAGAGAAGAACCACTAACCTTAAAACTTGCTAGTACATTCAACGTCACTGCTCCTTAACTGTATAACCACATTTATAAATGGATTAAAATTTGTTCGAAAGCCTCGAAAAAAGAGAAACTTTATGTCGGTAAATTTTACATATTCTTTACTATATCTTAGTGTTTATGATACTAGTGTAATTTTAACATAGCCGCAAATTTTAGATTGTGAACTATTTTAAAAAGCTACAATTCATTAAACTGAATTATGCGTAAATAAAATGACGGAATAACTTTAAAAATATTTTTTGAAACGTTATGACAGTATATATGTATAACAATACAATAGTTTATGAAGTACGATCAAAGTAACGAAAAAGTTATCCTGGAAGGTTTAACAAATATTACCAAATAGACATTCATTAACATTTGATTATCGAATAGAAAAGATACTGATGATGTAGGATTGATTTTCAACATTTTGCTCATGTTAGATGTGTAAAAATTCGGGACTATTTTCCACAAAAATATTTTCTAGAAAATTAATAACAAAATATATGTAATATCACGTTAAAACATACTTATTAGTCCAAAATATTTAACATCGTGAAGTTGTAAATATGTTTATTTGTAGTGATTGAACGTAGTGGTATAGGAAGCAAGTTTTGGAAATAAAATTCGGAGCAAAGTCCTTCCAAATTTCGAATCTTTTAGTCAGGAAAGTGTTGAAACAAGCGAATAATCGTTCATTAGATTTTTTAAGAGAATTTGTAAGCCAATAGTACAAAAAGGTGATGAAATCTTTTTTGTTTTTTGTTTTTTACGCTCTCGTCTTTTTAAAATGTTGTTATTTCTTAGCCGTTGAAAGCCTGTTTGCCAACGATTCCATATTTGCATATACGACCATTATAAAAGAGACGATCGATTTTCGTTAAGCTCATGATGCAATAATGGCGGGAATCTTTTCGATTGAATAATTTAAACAATAAATCGCATATAAGTAAGCTATGAAGTACAAATTTACTAGCATCAAAGGACAAAGAAGTACATTTATGCTAAAATATCACTTATGCTTTTTTCTTCCATGTACGATTCGATATTTTTAATTATCAAATGTTTTAAAAAGAAGATTCTGAAATTTTACTTATTTCAGAAAGAAATCGTGGACCAAACTGTACTAGCAAAAACTGAAATGAAGTTAAATTTTTTTATAAGTAACTTTACAATTTTTTAATCGTGTAATACATTAAACATTGTCAAAAATTGTGTGGAAAATGACTTTAGCATATTCAATAGCTTTAGTGTGTAAAAACAGTAATATCTGAGCAGGTGGTATTAAAACGAGCTGGAACGTGTGGGTTTCGCAATAGATCAGTAAAAAGAAACGAAATGTTAATGAATTTAATTTTTTCAGAACCATTGTGATCACGAAAAGCGACTGATTATAGAACAGTCGTGCTATTTCCCCCTAGTTTAACTAAATTTCGCATAAGTAACATTTATTAAAATTCAGATCTTATCTCTTCTTATAAATTGCAGAACATCTTTCAGTTTCATTTAAGCTTGAACCTTCTCATCTAAAATATATTTTGCAAATTCATTAGATTCTTCACAAATAGCAGTGAATTGTAATATGAAAATGTTATCGAATTATACAATGATTGAAATATGCTGCGTTCGAAATAGAAATAATTTTCCATATTAAAATAGCGTTGATGACAAAAAGTCTAAAGATCTTTAGTGTAATTTTACTATATATCTGTAGAAGAATGAACAATCATGGCAAAAAAGGAACGCTCTAAAAACATCTACTAAAACGAGCTACATATTTTTTTTCTCGAATGAGACCAATGAAATGCATATATGAATTGTGCATATGAATAATGTCATTTCTTTACAAAATATTAAACGTATTATTCGTTTTATGTATCCGTTAGTTTCATCATAAGTGTTATTTACATAATGATAGTTGTAGAACCAGCGTTAACATAAGAATATTCTATTTCTTCAATGTGGTCAATCTTAATAAAATAATCCTTAATGAACCTTGCATGATGAATTTACAATAATAAGATTTTGATGCGTCATTTTGATTTGATAAAAATTATTGATTTGTTAATCAGCACAACAATTTTGCTCATAATCTGAAAGCAGCAATTTTCTTTTACTTTATTGTTTAGACCAAATGAAAAACTAAAATTATAATTGTATTATAAAATCAAAATTATAACAAAAATTATCTATAAAAAACTTAGATCACATTAATTACTTCAAATAGAACTGATACTTTTGCAATAGAAAATAGACTTGCATCATACTTTGTCATTTGATGAAAAAGAAAATTACTTTAACAGAAGAAAAAAACGATTCAGTTGTCTTTTCCAAGATCAGAATAGAATTTATATTGTTATAAATGTTTGTATTTTAGCATCCTAAAAATGTCTAAAGTCAAACTGTTCTGCCTAGTAGGTTGATTTTTTTTTATTCAAGAAAGCAAACCTCAAATATCTTTATTAAAACCGTTAATCTTCAGAAGATAATGGCTCAGTTTTGCCAAGAATGGCAAACCAGTCTCCAAACAACGCACCAGTCAAGTAACAGAGAGATAGATTACAGAAAAAGAATTTAAAAATTTACAGAAATTCCAATTGATGATTCAAAAAATGTTTATAAAATTGCCTGCTCAAAGTCAAAAGATTAAAAAAGTTAGTAGAAAGCTCAAGCAATGTCAAGAAACTAAATCAAGCATTAAACAAACATATTTCACGTTTATTTTTAAAAAAGTAACTCCGAATGTGCGAATAATTTTCTTCTCTTCCGTTTACGACTACAACATAGGAGGCTTATATTTTTTATTTAATGTAATTTATTGCACAAAAGTAAGAGGCAGATAAATCGCGGTTATCTATAAAAAGAAATAAATACTCAAAGTTCAGTTTTTAAAATGAAATGTGCAAACTTTATACTCTGATCCATGATTGTAAGCAAACTGCTTTAAATGTCATAAAAAATGTATAATGAAATAACATTGATAACTGATTTTCTTTTAGGTCAATATATTTACAATCTTGATCCGGATCCAGGTGGGAGAATCTTTCCACAGAGTATTCAAGAGCAAGATGGAAATCAGAATTCCCAAGCAGAGAATTTTTCTTCCTCCAGCATACAACCGCAGAGAAGTAACTTCATTCTTCCTATGTCATGCTTTCGAATTCTACTTTGGCAGTTATAATCGGGGTTTTTTTTTCAAAATAAAATGTTTCAATTCTTTATCTTCTGATATTAGAAAAAAGTTTTCGAGAGCTGAAAAAAACAATATCAAAATAAGTCAAAACTTAAGCTACAAAAGACTAATTAAAGGACTTTAAAATCAAATGTATTCTCTCTTGGAAATTTAACTTTCGAAATTAATAATAATGCAGTCTCAATCATCTCAATAAAAAGATTCAATATTTTTCCTTAATTTTAAATAAAGAAAAGATATTTCTGATAGGGCAAGTAATAGTATTATTATTCATATGTAAAAAACGTGATGACTAAATCGTGATGATGGATTTAATGCAGAATTTGATTTAGATATACATTTTTAGTATAAGAATCTCGTTGAAAATTTAGCTCGTTGGTTTGTGTGTGTGTTTTGTCATTTTCATTTGCACATACAAGCAGACGCATAGATATAAATTTTCCCGTAAATCAGAGAAGTCTGAAATACAATTGATCAAAATCTCGAGATTGAATTTTTGATCGAATTTATTGATATTCACATATTTTCTCATCGTATACGAAACAGTAAGATAAACGACTTTAAGTTGAAAATTAAACAGGAAAAATTCGAAATTTTCTAAACACTAACTCTTTAAAGTGCTAATAAAAGTGGCAGTATTTTAATTTAAAGTTTATAATAGTGCTAAGGCTAACTGTTCCATCTGAAAGTGTGTAAAAGTACACTTTTGAAAGCTACCATCGTGAAAATTTTGTAAATGAACTGAAAAACATTTGAAATATTTATGGCCCACTGAAGCCAAACTATTTAGAAAAAAAATTCAAAATAAAGGATTTGGTAATGATTTTATATGTAGGACCAATGGGATGAGAATAAATTAAATACATTTGCAAATGTTAAACAATGAAAAGATATTATTTTATAGCAACATTTTTTTTTAAATGTCACGAATTCTTTTTTATATTAAAATATTACTAAGTTATGAATATCTTTTGGATAATTGTTATCTCTATCAATGTGATTCAGTTAAATAAATGTTTTTCAGGTAAAAAATCTCCAGACAGAAGTTTCCCTCCTAATCCTTTTGATTTTGCTGATACTCCTAAAGTAATATACTCCAAACAAAGAAGTGATTCAGTGCACAGCTCCGCTAAAGAAGAAACAGACGAGTATCCTACATCTAAAAATGAGCAAAGTTCTCCAAATATTCCTCATCAAAATCCCGAATTTACGAATGCTGATTCAATGGAAAATCATCAGCTACAAAGATCCTCTCAGCTACAATCTTCTCTACAAGGACATGGTAATAATAAAAAAGACAACTCAAGCATGTTACAGAAATACCCGGCTGTTCAGCCGTTAATCAGCAATGAACTTCAAGAATCTTTGGAGAATCCTTTTAATGCGAATATAGTTGATCCGCAATCACAAGAATATCTAAAATCATCGCATGAAACCTTTGTTGATGAGTCATCTTTAGATCCAGAAGAATCTAGAATTTTAAATAGGAAACGCAGAGATATTACGCAAAGAAGGACATTACCTTTGGGGTATAGAAACTCACAAAGAAGAAGAAATACGATTCCGAGGAGAAAATTCGACAGAAGTAATAAACAGGGTCCTGTTTTACAAGGAAATAATCGCCTAATGGACAATGACCAAAATTATTCTTTGAATCCAAAAAATTCATTATCGAACTCTGCAGCTGCAGAATCTGAAGCAGTTGCGGCAGGTGAAGGAATCCAGACTACTCCTGAAGAAATAGCCGCTACAAGCAGCCCTGATGTATTAGCCGACTTTGCCTCATCTAAGCTGCCTCCAAATTTTTGGAGCAGTTTTCTTTCAGATTATAAACCCGATAATATTAATCAAAATTCACCAGATGAAGGTAATTATAAAGTTTCCCATAATATTACTTCTATTTGAAACCTAGCTTTAAACAAATTCCACAGAAAACTATATATCTCTATCCTTTTTCTACATCAATGAAAATTTGGAAACAATATAAACTTATAATGAAACTCATCGGATAATCATCACAATGTGTTTTTTCAATCACTATTCTTCTTCCAGCAACAGGACAAATAAGAATTTTCTCTTTACAATTCTGGAACAAAAGAAAGCCCCGGTACTTCCGTAACCACCCGACAGCCCATACTTCCGCATTTCAAACTTTCTTTAACAGCATACCTGTACACCGCATGCAAAAACCTCAAAGCCATTCAAAAGTTTTTAGATATTTTAACTCAAATGAGAGAAAATTGATTTTAATATTATTATAAAATTGAAATGCTAATAAAAATTCAACAAAACATCGTTCTGAGCACTTTCTGGCAAAAATAAATTTATTCTACAAATTAAACAGTATTTTGGCTTTTGTGAAATTTAAGAGAGTAAAAGAACATCAAAATAAAAACAACATAATAACGCAGAAACCAATATTTAATATTTTAGACTCGGTATTAGGCATAATGATCTCAAGTATCCAAACTTTCATGGGCAGTGATAATTTTCGATTCAGTTCAGGACTAGTTTTGTACCTTTCATCAGCACTAATGGATTACAGTTCTGAAGCTGAGGATACATGTCCTCCAGTTTGATAAACTTGTCTTGTTAGATTACCCCACAAATTCTCAAAAGATAGTTTGGACATCTTCAATATGATTAGTTCTTAAACGAGAGTTTTGTTCTATTACTTGCCTGAAGAGACAAATAATTTTGTTAGTAGATACATCTTTCCAGTTCCAAAAAGTTTTAGCAGATAAAATATGGTCAATAATACTACTTCAGTAGGCCTCTGAATTAATTTTTCCAGAAAAATATCCGAAAGACACCATGACACTAAACTGAAACCAGCTCCATGCTTTAACAAATCCACAACCTAAGTTACGATTTGATGGATTTTTTTCTCATCCGAAATTATGATAATAATAGTTTCAGTCATCAGGACTATCCAAGTTCATTTTCTTTGCAGCAGAGAAATTAAACAGCAGCCATTTGTCGTCCATTATTATTTGCTTTCCAGTTCTAAAAGCAGAATAAAGAAGTTTTACGCAAATCTGCTCTGTGCTGAAAATTCCTAAATCTAGTAGAGTGTTGCAGGCAGTTTTCATGAAAACGGTTATAACATTGGTTCCTTTAATTCTTTTACTTGTAGATTTTCCGGTTATTACTAATTTTAAAACCCGTCTTTCATATCTGAATGACAAGGTCAGAATTCACCCAACCTCCAACGATTTTTTTTACCCATACCCATTCTAAAAATAAATAAGATCTTGATAACTGTTTTAGATCTTCCGATTTCTTTTGCATTAAGTTCTTCTAGCTACTTACTTATTGATTAAGACAAAAGCTTGAATTTGTCCGTTTTCGGGTTAAGTTAGTTTATTTGCTTTTGTCTTTATTATAGAACTACAAATTTTTCAACAGAAAATGTCAAAAAAAATTGACGTACTTTAGTGACTTTAACGACCATAATCAATGACTATTTTAAGTATAAATACTTTAAATTTATAGGGAGATGGCCTCAAAAGTTTTCCAAGAACTGAAACAGTGTTTAATAATAATTGTTTTATTTTCCTAATAAAATGCTGACATGCATTTTGAGTACTTTTCTTATTAGCATTTCAACTAAATGTTAATATAGTACAACCCCGGTTAACCAAAATAAAGGGGGGGGGTGGCGTTTCGGATAATGATTTTTTCGATTAAGCCATGGACATCTGTTACTATTTTGTACCTAATTACAGTATGTAATTCTGTAACGTTTTCAGTGTAAAGCGAATTCTATTTGTAGGCTACACCCATGTTCTTCATTAAAGTTAACCCTCAGTCGGTCGAAATATTCGCACCGGCCGACGAGTTCGGGCGCAATGCGCCTGACAGGCACAATATCACAATTAATATTGTTACTATCCATTAATTTTAATTTTAGCATTCTAAAATTAATCGTTGACCTTCTTGGAGAGGCTTAAAAGAAAAAAGTGGAGATATCGTTGCAAAAAAGTCTCAATTTCGCGATTATTTCCGTGAAGTTCAATACGTGTTTTTTGTTTTTGCGATTCCAGAGGCATTTCGGATAACCCGAGTTCGGTAAACCGGGATTTTGCTGCATTAAATTTGTATTTTCTGATTTTAAATTAATCAAGAATCTCAAAATATTTTTGCTTGCCTTGAAGTTTTCACACGCTGTGCTGAAGAAAGTTCATGCTTACAAAATGACGAGAGAGAATGACTCTGTGCATCGAAAACTTAAGTCGATGCTTCGAGAGGGCGAATAATTGTAATGATGTTAACAATAATAGCAATTAATTTTTATCGTCTCACTAGAAAAAGAATTCTTTGCGGTTGAATTAATGTAATTTTTTCAAATATTTATTCTTGACTTCTTTCTTTATTTAAACTAGCTCTCATCCAGCTCTGTCGACTGAGAATCCTGCTCTTTGATACGAGAGCCACTGACAGTCTATTTTTGGGATAACCTATATATTCTTTTTAATGGCACGAGCAAGCAAAATTTATATTCAGCAAAGACTAATAGGAATTGTCCTTTACATACTCAATATTAATGCTCTTATAACTTAACTCCTGAGGGACGCTTCCTTTCTGCTTGAAATTCATTTAATTTACTCTTGTTATTGGCAAACAATTTCTCCAGAATAGCAATTATAATCTTAACCTTTCAAAAAATCCGAAATATTTCTAGAATTCAAATGTTTCTGAATATATTTATATGATGAGGATTAAGAAAAATATTTTAATTTTATAACGTACCTTCGCGCTAATATTTACTGTAATTTATACTTAATCAACAGAAACTTTTATTTGTTCCTTTCTCCAAAAAGTTTCGTCAGCAATGGATGAAAATTTGAAGAAAAGCAGGAACTCTTCAATAATTTTCTTTTAAAGTAACTTTAATATTTTATTGTAACATTACTTTTACCCTATGCTACCTTATAGATGAATTCATTAAAAAGATCATTTCTTCAACAATGTTCAGAAAAGATTCATTTCTGAACATTGTCGCAAATTCGGATTTGGTTACGTTTAACTCGAATGAATGAAACCCTTGTATAACTGGTGGATGGGAATTTTAGGATGGATGTCTTTTTTCAGACAAGAATCCTGGAAATTCTCTGGATGATTCCCCGGATGTAGGCAATTTAGATCCCTCTGTGACTTTATCAAACAATTTTCCTGGTGTTACTTTCCCAGCACATTTCTTCGACGATGTGATGCCAGCACCTCCTTCGGATGGAAACTCTGCAACAACAGAAAGTAATTTCTCTTTTACATTTCATCTGAAAAGTCATGAAATTTCGACTGATCTGAGAAACTTCTTTTATTCGGTTAATGGTACTACTAATATAACTTCGTAATGTAGAAGTTCATTGATAGTGAGTTATAATTGCATTTATTGCTGTTATTCCAAATGTCTACATCCTTGTCAACGAAAATACAATTTGTCTAAACCATAGAAACTTAAAACTTTTTCCGACTGTGATACCCTAAGCTGGAAATCTAAATAAATAGAGACACACATTAGTTCGACTTAAAAATTAGGAAACTTCTCTTTTAAAGAACACAAAATATATAATTTCTCTCGCATATAAACATAACTCCCTCGTTATAAAAATTTTCCTACATAATATCATCACAAAATTAATATCTAAATATCATTATCATAAAAATGGTTGATTATGGATAACTTTTATAACATAAAAGAGAGATTCTTTATATATACTACAAGCAAAAATAAGATCTCCAATATTTTGCATGGTCTATTTAAGAATTTATACGTATTCTCAATAAGTAAATTTAAACTCTTTAATAAGTAAATTTAAAAGATGTTTCTTCATTTCACAGGTGCAGACAATAAGTCAAGCGCCGATTCATCTCAACAGGAAGGTGATGCAAATTTTTCTCAAGACGACTTATCAGGCGATGATGCCAATTCGGTAATGGCTGCAAGTCCTAAAAGAAGAGGACATTCAGCTCACAGAAAACCTTTTGATAACAGAAGGAATCTAAACAATCGAAATTCGGGAAGTGGCAGAATTCCTGGCCATGGTTCTCCTTTTGAAGGAAACAATGACCAAGAAGAATTTAGTGATGATGATGGTTCCTGGAGTACAATTCGGGACATGCCAATAACAGATGATCCACAGTTTGCTCCGAATTTGGCGGATGCCTATCCTGGAGTAAAATTTCCATCGGGTTTCGTGGATGACATGCTTTCTGGTTTGGATCAAGCGAATTCGGCTGAAAACCCACAGCTAACTACGGGTCAGTTGCTTATTTCTTCCCAAAAGCGTGTCAAAATAATATAAGCCTTTGGGTTGAATTCTTAAAGGAAAATTATGTCTTTTATTTTCCTGTTTGTTACTTTGGCTATTTGTTCATGAAAGAATCAACATTTTAAATTAAATCTTCTTCGAATTAGTTTATTAAACAATAATCAGAAAAAAAATACCATTTAAATTTAATTTATGTGGCAAAAAGACATCCCCGATTCCGGTTATAGCATTTCAGAAGAGAAATTAAGAGATATTTTCAAAAATTTATAAATTCGTATTTTTATGTCATAAACTGAAAATGCCGTTTGCGAATTTCATTCGCTATAGTTTATGATGTGCCACCCTTAACAAATAGAAGAGGGTTGCTGAATTTCGACCACATGGATGTTTTTTAATGCACAAAAAGGTCCAATCTAGGCGCTGCCGATCCAAATTCGGAGACTCTCCCCTAAATAACATTAGGAACTGAAGGGATTTTTTCAAGGCAAACATTTTACGAACGAAATTCATATAAGACCTTGTAGAAGATAAGATTAATATGAAATTCAACGTAAGATCGTATATCAGTATGCTAGCAATAGAGCTCTCACAAATTCATCGTGCATCGTGAAGAAACTAGTGACCTTTAATAATAACGTGCGAACATGCTGATCAAAACTCGGAAGATATTATGAAAGTGTGCCATCTTCGTTAAACATAACTTTTCTTATCCTACATCTTAATCCTCAGTGGCGTCTTAATCTCCTTAAACACGTATGTGATTATTCCGTCATCATAAAGAATCGATCTGACGTAGTTTCTTAGCTCCAGGCCTAATATTAGTAATGTTTTAAGACTTTAGTCAAAAAATATTAATATCACTTTTTTAAATAATATTTATAAGACATTTTTGTTTAGAAGAAAATTTGTTCATTGCGTGCTTGATTATATGAATAAAGGATGTCGATAAATTCACAAGTTCATGTATAGTACTAGTAGTTCTGTGAACAGTTAGTGCGTTCAAAAAATCTAAGATCCGCTCTTTATCGCAGTCTTGAAAGGTTTAACGAGTGTTGTCACTGCTCAGCCTGGAGGGTATAAGAGGGGGCAGGGAGGCTCTCGCTCTCGGTAGGTCAGAAACAGACTTCTATAACATTATTTTAAACTGTTGACCTTTGTTTCCCGATGTTACGTCAAAAATGTATAGGGACAAAGTTGTAGAAAATTTTACTCTCGAGGTAAGAATAAATCGTTTATTTAGAATTGTTGAAAAAGGCTGAACGAACCATAAAGCAATCCCCATCTTGAAACAAAATCCAAAAACAAATTTCCTTACATATGCACAATTTCTACTGACTTCAAGGAACATTCCGGCCAAATTCGAAAAAAATCCAACAACGCGTTGGTCTTGACAGCGAAACAAACGAATTTGCAGATAGATGAAATGCCGAACGGACGAGTAAAGACAGTACCCCTCTTCGCTTGGCTAATGAATCTGAATAATGAAAAATTAATATTTCAGAATTAGATGCAATGCTAGAAACCCACCAAATTTCTTTAACTTTTCATATAGCACTTTTGTGGTTATTAAAACAGTGAGTATACGATGGATACTCAGAATCGACTGTTATAGTGTTTTTATGAATTCTTAAGATATTGTTACTCATAACTGATCGAGAGAAGTGAGGTTTATGTTTCAACTCGACCGTTCAGCATTTCGTCTGTCTGTAAATCTGTTTGTTATTTTTTTAATTATTTGAAATTTTGTTAATACTGATGAAAGCAAAAAATTGTGTGAATAACTTGCATTGAAAGAAAAAGAGAGATAAGATCATACTTTCATGTTTAAAATTGCTTTTACCTGTTTAGTTCAATCTAATCTAGTTTTTCTATTTTCTTGAAAGTATGCTTTTTTCAACCATTCTAGCCAAATAGTTCATGTTACAAGAATGTGAATTCTACCTCCACTCTCGAGAGTAAAATTTACTACACCTCTTAGCATGACATTTTTATGTAACTTTATTAATAAGTTAATCTATTTGTTTTGTACATACAGGGAGTAAAATTTGAACATAATATAGATGTGCAGAACTGCACATTGTATTCGTTTAAGATTGTAGGGATATCTTTGTAAGACAGTGTTTATATGGTAACAAAGAAGGTACCTCATAGAGAGACAAATTATGATGCCTAGTGCCCCTGTAAATAATAGTGTCTTCGAAATGAATGATAACAATGGATAAACCTTGATGAAGAACATATCTTGGATTTTTTGGGGGGAGGGGGGAATGCGTCACCCACAGTTCACAGAATTACTAGTAATAAAAACGAAATACGTTTTAATACAAACATGCTTTATTAGTGTAATAAAAAGTAGAATATTATTTCTTTTTCTAAAATCTGGAGGAGGGCAGATTGAAATATTTTAAGTAAATTGGAATTTTAATCACATTTATGATATATCTAATTTTTAATGAATATTGAGAATTTTCTTCATTCGTTCAACGTGGAATAATTTCAGCATCATACTGTTTCAGCTGCTTTAAGCTTTTACGTTTTTGTTTCAACCCCTCCTAGAGTTTTGATTAAATTATAATTTTCTGCTCTTTAGCATACTAATAAAAAGGTGTTTATAAAAACATTTATGCTTCCTTTTTCCTGTTTGTATCTTTATTTATCTTTAATTTATATTTCATTATCATAAATATTATGGAATCGCGCAATAATTTTTTCTAAATTTCACTACAAAGTGGTGCCACTTGTATAGAACCAAATTTCAATAAAAATGGTTGATTAACTCCTAATTAGCTTCTGAAAATATTAAATTAGCTTACTTTCATCAAGAACAAAGAATTATACAAAATTTCAGAACTCATCAGAAGTGAGTGGAAAGCCGATTACAAATTTCCATCTTCTCAAACATGAAACAAGTCAAGTTAAATAAAAGCGTTTAAAAAGGAAAATCAAGCGATAAATGTGAAATAAAACCTTTCTTAGAAACAAAAACCACATGATATCAAAAAATGAATTTTAAAAAATTTGCCAGTCACTATTCATCATGAATAACAAAAAAATTTATAGCTTATATTTTTTAAATTCCTTTTCACTCTTAAGAACTGAAAATGCTGTTAATTTAGGTCATTTCTCTCATTAACGCCATTATTTCTCCCATTAGTAACAATTTAACAAATTTACAGAGAGACGAAATGCTGAACGGTCGAGTTGAAGCAGAGACCTCACTTCGCTCTGCCAGTATCAAAAACAAAATAAGTTTTTTATACTAACATTTGCATGCTGATTTTTTAAGACGTGATCAAAAATTTGATCTGAACTTTCGAAACTGTAATTCAATTTTTTTTCAAACTTCTCTTCTTTACTTAACTACGTTGCAATTCTATCAATCGTTAGCTATGAGTTGAACATGTCAAGTCGCCAGACATCGTTTCTCGGGAATTCGAGCTGCACTAACAGTTATTAGGGGCTGGAATATGTACATAATACTCTAAATGACTCAATGGTATGTTAAATTTTAATTAATGGAGTGTAAAATTATAACGTTAAGTAATTTCATTAAGTTTTGCCTTCAGTGTTCTGCAGATGACATTCCATTTTTAATTAATTATTTTTTTTATGTTACACTGTTCTAAGTTACTTTTATGCAGGAAAGTATTCATATTCTATTTATGCTGTTATTTCCATAGAGTTATAAATACAGATCGAATTTAGAATTGAATTAGTTTACCTTACTGATGAGTACTTTTCCTCAGCCGTCATCTTTTTACTTTCTCGTATACGAAGTATACAAAGAGAAAGTATTGTAATCGTCAAAAAATTCGAACTCGAGATTTTGACGAATCTCCACGTTTTAGACCTCCCTCAGTCCGAAAAACACAATTTTGGAATTATGTCTGTCTGTCTGTGAACACGATAACTCGAAAACTATTAGAGCTACGGTGTGAAATTTGGTATGTGGTCTTTAAACATAATTTGTAGGTTTCTATCATATTTTGGACAAAATCCGTCAACGGGAAGTCTGTCTGCTTGTATGTCCGCGGTCATGTGAACACTATAACTCAAGAACTTGAATAGATAGATGGATAAAATTTGGTACACAGTTTAATCGTCATGAATGTAAGTCCGTATAAAATTTTGGGCCAAATCCGTCAAAGGGTTGGCTGCCGGTCTTTATAATTTACTTTTGAAAAGAATCCTTATCTCCACGCGCATGCGTACTGGAAGCAATCTTCTGTGCACGCGAAAGCTATGGAGCGAATTACGTCAATTTGTCCTTGAGTCGTCCAAGAGCGGAAAATCGGTAAGCATCTCTTTGAAACTGATTCTTTACCTAGTTTTTACTTGGGTACTGGAAGTAATTAATCTCTGTGCATGCATTAGAAGAGCTTGCTAGAAAATAAATATTGCTAAGTTTTAATACATACGCATCTCTTTGAATTTGATTCTTCATCTAAATATTTTACAATCGCTATGATCTACAATGAGAAACCTTCTGATAGTCATTGCATTCTAGGTTACAGTAGGTTCGAATTTTTTATCCATGCAGGGGAAGGGGAAATGACAAATTTTTGAGAAGTATACGAGAAAGTTTAGGGGAGGCCACTCCCGCTGGTTTAGTAAAGATCCGTGTGCAAAAATGCTGTAAAACAGATGGAAGGGATACTTACAAGAGGAAATTTATTCAAACTACAGTCGACCTTGCAACTGTTCAGCAACCCAATTTCACGGTTTCCGTCTAAAGCGATACAAAAATTCGGAGCGGAACAAAAGTTGTTCCATGTGAAAATTGCTTTCTCCTGAAACAAAGCTTTGGTAGCGCAAACTGGGGTGGTTTCTTTGGGCCATATTAAGGTTTCGATACTGCACGAAATGAAGAGGCCTGTTGTAGCAGAACTGAATGCAAAAAAAAAATCAGCTGGCTCGAAGTTAAATTATTCGTTCAAAAAATAATAAACATTCATGTTTTAAAAATAATAATAATACACTTTATCCATCATGACTGATCATTCCAAATGATAAGTTTCAAACCTAAAATTGCAGAAAACTTTATAGAAAAATTGAAATATCTATTCATGCTTTCAATAATATTTTTAGGATATATTTTTTTTTTATTTTTAAAAAAATTACTTTGTAATTGAATGAATTCCTTTCATTTTTAGAGGAATCCCAAAAGGAATATCTAAATATGCAGAATAAGGATAATTCAAACTCCGAAACACCGACAGATGATCCTCAGTTCTCATCAGGAATACCTGATGCTTATCCTGGCTATCAGTTCCCTACAGGATTTGTTTCGGACATGCTTTCGGGTATGGCGGCTACTGAAAGTGTGCCAAGCGTAAAAGGTATGTTTTTTCTATATATATATTTTCCGCTCTATAAGTAATAATCTTTTTTTAATCTGAAGGAAATTAAAAAGATAATCATAAATATAAGTATTCATTCTTACATTTATAACATTTATAATTCTTTCTCTGGCTAATATAAGGGTAGGCAAAAAGTCTATAGATATTTTTTAAAAATCATTTAAAAGATCGAAAAATAATCGGATTTGAAAACGCTGTGCAGAGTAAGCATTTCATGCACATGTTTTATTATTATTACTGTTGTTGTTTCATTTAGATAATGAAAAATTTAGGACAAAAATTCTCAGAGTCTATAAAGAGCGAATATGTTGAGATATACAAATCAGATTGTTATTTACAGACCTATATACTACTCCCAACAACTCTATCGTATGGTTTCTCATTGTGAATATCACGTGGCGAGTGTGCAATATGCTGCACCTTGTGGTGAAAGCCATGTCGAACACCTTTTGTTGTAATAAAAATATATATTTTGTTTACCCATTCATTCTCTTATATCAATGCAAACTACCAGTGGTTTTTTGTAGCAATTTTTTTCGTTCCCAAAGAAACCATTGTGCATAGAATACTTTCTCAGCAAACTATTTTTGAATTCGATAGTTTTTCAATTTTTCCTAAATGTCTAAGAACTTCCTGCCTACCCGGTATTTACATATCTTTCTTTCTTGTATACGAGGAGTGCAGTGGGAAAATCTTAAAAAATTCAACTCCAAAAACATTTTTGAAATTATGCTGTCTATTCATGTGTATGTGAACGCGATAACTCAAAAACCGGAGGTTTCCAACATTTTTTCATTCGCGTATCCATTGATTAATCTTTTTATATCGAAGTAACCCTACTTCTAAATCCCCCAACCATCCCTCCGCTCAAAAAGTCTTCATCTTGGTTTTACATTTTTTTTCATTTTTATAATAGTACTTATGATGAGAGCTTTCAATTACTTATCGTTATAATCAATCATTCATGCTTGCTTTTAATCGCGTATTAAATAAAACCGTCGGTTTAGTTTAGTAACACGATGACAATTTTGGGTAAGGACCTCGTAATTTTGAACGGCGGTCAGATGACGAGGACGACACCTGAGATGACACCCCCTCTCCAAGCATCCCCATCATACCAGTGGGAGGGAGTTTGACTCACTAAATATGATTCAGCTTGCAACAAGCCCCATACACTTCGGATCAACAACGGAATTTGGTCCCGGACCTTGAACTCTCCGACTCTGAGGCAGAGACTTTACCAGTTGGCCACTGCGGCCTCATAAATAAGTCAGAAGAAGAAACTTTGAGAAGATTCGGGATTTTTCTGGATAATCCTAAACGAAAATAAGAAAATAAATATGACAGAAAGATTAATGGTGCCTAATAAAGCTACAATTTTTGCTATTTCTGGAATGTCAAATGTATATATAATTGTGCAACATGATTGATGAAGTAGAGAGCGGCTGGTGACAACCAATTACCAACCAATTTCCAGATCTTAATCTCCTCCATCCTTTTTCTTGCTTCATGAATAAGCTTACGGACTTTCAGAAATTTAACTTTTCACTCGAACCTGGGTAAACAAAATTATAGATATTTTTCATTATTTAAATCCCTTATGTTTTGTGTTTTCCGCCATTACCAGATGACCTTCATGTAACCTTAACTAGTTCGTATTACGGTTTGGGAACTTCTGAACTAGACAAATGAAATTTGTATGTGATCCATATACCAAGATAATAGAGCTGTATAGAATTTTAAACCAAAGCTGTCTACGGGTAGACTGTTCCAACTCAGAAACGGCAACAAGCTAGATAGTTAAAATTCGGCACATGGTTTAATTACTAGATTGATAATTAGATAGGTTGACTGTGTATCGATTTGTATATTTTTGCGCATGTGAACGCGATAACTCAAAAACCCCGAAAGCTAGATGTTTGGAATTTAAAATAAGATTTTCGCATTAAAGCTGTATATGTGTGTCTAGTTTTGGACAAAGTGCGTCAACGGTAGAGACTGTTTTTTATTTGACACTAGCAGTAGGCTCACGGCGTTGCCCGTGGAATCAGGACTTCAATAAAATGAAAAAAAAAAACCGCCCTCAATGACATGAAAAAGTTTTGAAAAGCAAATCAAAACATAAGATAAACATTATTGATTTCCCCGCTTATTTTTTTTCGCGATAATGGCATTTTATTTGTAGAAAAGTTAATCCAAAACAATATTAAAAAATTGCAACGTGAAAATTATTATACTGCAAGCTAAGTATGCGAGATGAATAAATACGTTAAGATATTGCCGAAAATAATAATCAGTCATTCAATTCAAGGTTATGACGTCACCTCCCCTTCAACCAATCACATAGCCATCTGCGTTCCGAAGAGGTGCCGCTCGAGGAACTCTCTCCATAAAAATAACTCTCAACTGCCCAGAAAAAAATCAATTTAAAAAAAACTTGAAAAGATATTTTAACCGTTGTTGTTTTAAATCCGACAGAAGCGTTCTACTTATAAGCTGAAAAAAATTAAAAATAATAGTGTTATTAGAAAGTCGGATGCAACAAATTTAAAAACAAAAGTAACATTACAATGGCGAAACTGGTTATTTTTGAAAAATTTCTCAAAATTCAGTAAATTACGTTAAAAATTCAAAACTAACTTCATTAGAACGGAAATCGCATACTCTTTCCGATGGTGTATCTATTTGTGTCGTACAATTATTCAAAACCATTCTATTGAGAAATTAGTGGGAAAAAACCAACAACACAAAACATTAAATAAAAAAAATCTAGATTAAATTTTAAAATTTCGGCTTCGAGGTGCATTCAGTCACCATTACGACTACCTGTGTGCCAAATTTCATGGCTGTAAGTGCGATAGATTCGTCTGGACATCGCAGACAAACACACACGCACACACACAAACAGTATAGATGTCTCTCTGTCTTCCGATGCCTCTTCCACTTCATCTCCGTTAAACTGTTTAAATAACCAAACGGTTATAGTCGCAGGGGCATGAAGTAGTGTTCTGATCTGTGCATGAGTATGTGAACTCGATAACCCATAAACACAACAAGCTAGATAAATGGAATTTAGTATGTAGTTTTAACACCACAAATGTCGTTCTATAGTAAATTTTGGGCCCAATCGATCTAAGAGAAGAGTCCAAAAATGCACTTTCGTTTTCTCGACAATACTTCGAACCTCAATACAAAACTCGCCGTATAAGAAAAAGTCGAGGGGAGACGCTCCCGCTAGTTCTCTATAAATATCCTCTCGAGCCCTCGCGTTTTGTATTTTATTTACAAAGAGTAGCTTTCCATTCAAAGCCTTTAAATCCAGCTGTCCAGTGCTTTGGATAATCCCGTGATGACAACTATAAGTAATATATAATTAATTACATTAATTAGTTAATTAATCAAGAAAAATTAATAAATTAATTATATATGGCGTTATATAATTCTATCAAGATATTATTATTAATAATAATAGTCTCGATGTTTGTGAAAATTGGTCTAAAATTATGACTTTGGGTTTCAAGAGGATATAATTTTTTTCCCAATCGCTTCTTATATTAACGTGTGTTAAAATGTCGTAGAAACTAGGATTCATTCATGAGACACGTGCATATTTTCGGAAAGAACGAAATTAACAAAAAAAATAAAGAAACGCTATATATCAATACAAAAAAGCAAACGCTTTTCCATTTTATCTTTCCTTATATTCGAAATGCAGATTAACCCTTTAAATACTAACGCCGCAAATAACGCTTCGTTAAATTTATAAAGTGAAAACGCAACTGACTAGTGTAAGAGTTAAATTGATATTTTTAATTTAAAAATATTCCTCAGTAACTAAATTTTCCTGGTCTCATATATAAAAAGTTGTACGAAACACTTTGTGATGCTCTGTTTATCAATTAAATCTTTGAATGGTTAGTCAGTTCACTTACTTAGGGGTTTATGATGAAAAATTATAAATTTAGTGCAGTTTTGTATTAATGTGAGAGCTGTTTTTTGTTTAAAAAGCATAAAAAAGTAATAATTTTCTCGAGTTACTATCATTCTGTTTAGTAAGCAATCTCATTTCCGTAGGGTATTCATATGCGCGTCAGCTTAACCCTCTGACTACCGAATTTTTTGAAATTACTATTTAGATGTAACGTTTGAAGACATGTTCAGATACCGTTGAACAAAGCGTATTGTTATTTACATGCAAGGCTTTATTAATATAATACGATTCAACGTTTTAAAAGTAAAGTAAACCCATTAGCCTGCAAAAATCGCAGGATGCAGCAGAAAATAGACTCACTTTCAACCCTTGGAAATCGCAGGATGAGCAGTCAGAGAATTAAATAGTTCTTGTTTCAAATTAATATTCAAGTCATAAAAAATAATCAGAATTATAAGTAAAATAATTTCTCTTGCTTAACGTTTTGCAATGCCTGGGGAGCTTACCGCATGCAACGATGCATCCTTGTGACATTCTTAGTGGATTTCGAGCGTTATCAATAATACAGAATACGGAAAAGTTGTGAATTAATTCGAAGTCATTAACTTAATTGCCTGTTGTAATTTTTAGCCTCCGAAGCACGAATTTGAGCATCTATAATTATGCCTTTTGATAATTATGCTTTTAATTACTTTTTAGACGGTAAAGGGCTTAATAGAAGAGAGAAAACAATATTTTAAGACAAGATCCTTTCAGGTTTTGCGAAATATTTCATATAAAGCTTCAAAAGCTCAAAATATTCGACTGAAGAAGTAACACCACAAAAACTGACGCGAACAGGAATAGAACTGCTAAGTTGCTTTCCAAGAAAAAATCATTATTTCACTTGGGTTTGGTGGTGGTTTCTAACCCAACTTTGAATTTCAGGGGAAACTGGACCACATTTGTGTTTCGCTTGGAGGAAAATCAGGAAACATCCTGTAGCCTGCCCGACAGCAAAGAGCAAATCGTTACTTAAGTACACATTGATCTATCAGTTTTTGAATATTGCTGGTTAAAAGCTCATCTAAAAGATAAACTCTATAATCTTCTTCCTACAATTAATGCGCCTCAGCTATGCCAATCAGTGGGGTATTTTAGAAGTGAATGGTTTGATGCTTTCTAACTAAAAAATCGAATTAAAAGAATACGGATTATTGAACAATCAGTTGTTTCAAAAATCAAATCCTGTGGAATGGCATGTTTTTTGTGGTGTTCAGCTACGTAATCTAGGATAAAACAATGCTGCTGCTTTTAATTATATTTAGATAATCAATTACATTTTTCTGTACGTAAGCTAATGTTTATGAAATAAAACTGAAATATATTTTTGATTCAAAGAATTCTTAGAATACCGTTTCACAACTTCTACGTCTTTTAAATGTTAAATAATCAATTACATTACACTAGTTTGAAGGATTTTATTGTGTACATGTAAAGTTGAAGGAAATACAGAGAATGGGCATTTCCTAACTGATGTACGAAAGTGGCCAAAAGAACTTTAAAAACTTTCAAGCTCTATTTAATGCAGGTAGCGTCAGATAATCGAACGATAACGTCAAACCTTTTTCTCCCAATAATTCGGATGAATTCTAATCATCTGAATATAAAAGATGTTACAGCTGACTGTAACAAATTAAAAACGAACTTATAGGATAGATTAGGTATCCTATAAGTTGAGGTATTCCAATCTGTTTTTAATAGCAAATTCAAACTTCCGCAGTATCGATACTAAAGCCAGTATCCAAAACATTAACTTGTCCGGATAACTGACGTTCCTTCATCCAAGTTAGCAAAACAAGACAAACAGAACAAAACAGGGGTCACCTTGTAGATCTATATCTGTTCTGTTTTTAAATTAATATTATGTATGATGGTTTTGAAAAGGGGAGAGAAAACTTTCCATTTTTATATGTATTACTTAAACGGGTGGAAATGGTTCTTTATTATATTTAATTTTCTACCTTTCAGACGTTCTTTTATTGAACCAAAGAGACAGTATGTTTAAAGTTACTGAATAGAATAATGCGTGCTTTGTAGAACAATTGTTACAATGAATTAATGATGAAATTGTCTTTAAAAAATCCTTACTATCCTCTAGGAATAAAATATCTAACCTAATATCTCTCATTTCATACGTGCATAAGAAAATAATCGAAAAACATAAGCTATTGAAAAAATGAGATCAACCAATTTTATTAAATTTATAAATACAGCTAATATAGAAATTTTCAATTTTTAAATATTCTGAAAACAAATTCTAAACATTTTTAACGTTCTTTGTTTCATTGCAAACGCCTTTGTAACGCCTAGCTGTCAAGAACAAAAGTTATAATTCATCACAGCTCGGAAGTGTAACACAATACAAAAAAATTATCATTTTGCCGCTTAACAAGCAGTCTATCTAAATTTTTTGAAATTTCAAAGAGGCAGAAAAAACTGAATTTTTTGCAACCGATAAAGAATATTTCTGAATTTTATTAACATCTGATATGAATAATCCGCATTTTTCTACCACTTATGAAAAAAATTCAGAAATATTTGTTATCGGTTCCAAAAAATTCACTTTCTTCTTCTCTTTAAAATTTCAAAAAATTGAGATCGGTGCGTTGCTTGGTAAGCGACGAATTACTGTATTTGTATGCTAAAACAAAGTTGAACTGCCTCGCTCTTCATTCCGTCAGTGCACACATGGAAACAAAGCTGTTTTGAAATATTCTGATGTTTAACGTCTACATTATTCACTTATGCATAAAATTAGCATAAGAATGTAAGTAAGAAATTTCCTTCAGAATACATTTGGTTGGAAAATGCTTTAGACGAGAACATTTCTTCTTCGTCATCATTCCTATCACATAACGTGATTATTCAGAATATAGAAAATTCGTCTCGTTTGTGTTTTTATTTCTGTTTCCGAGTTGAAGATTTTGGAGAAAATAAGCTTACTCATCTTGATATAATCTTCTTGCGCAAAATCGTCAAAGCTCAATTATAATGTCCCATATTTATACATTATTATTTATGCAAAAGGATGCAGATTAAATTTTGCATATTGCATTAATAACGCAGAGCTTCTCCAGTAGATATTCTATTAAACTCAACTGAAATTTATTTATGCATATTTATGAAAAAAAGTATCTGATAACCGATAATCTGATCTGGTCGGAATCCAAATTTTTCCAACGCCCCTTCCATTTCTTTTTCTAAAAGTATTGTCGCTAAGTTTGATAAAAACTAATATAAATCTCCTTTGAATACCTTAGCAAATTAAATCTTTCAAATCTTTCCTGCAAATAGACTTTACAAAGGTTCGGATGGTTCTAGAAGCTAGAGAATTACACTTTTCTGTAACTGCAACGCATGTCAGGTGACTCTTTATGCCACTTTTTCGAACAGCAAATTGATCAAATACTCGACATCGATCCTTTACTCACAACGCTTTCAGATTCATAAGTTCAATTGGAATTATAGTTACAAACACTCATACTCTATTGCGCCAAGGAATAAAATTTTCTCTCGGCCTGTTGTTTTTCTTTCAGTTTGAACTCGAATATTATGTTACTCTTCAGTTTCTCCTCAGTTTCGTTTCCCCTTCCTTTCATCATGTGTTTGATTCCTTTTGTTTCGTTTTTCCATTTCGAATGTTTTGGCTTGGATTCTTTTTGCCGCTGAAACTTTACCAAAGGAAGCACGTTTTTTTTTCGTAGTCATGATTCAAAATTCTATTTCCCCTTATGTGAGCAGGGGCAGGAAGAGATGATAGAATATCAATAAAATAATTACAGTGGTTTATTTGATATGATTAAAAACATAAACTTAAAAAACTTTAGAACGAACAAAAAGTTGCCAAAATACGCATTGAAACAAAAATGTTGAAAAATGAAACATCAAAAGACAAAGAAAATAAATTAATGCAAAAAATAATAAATTAAATCACCGAAACATACGTGATATAAAAAAGTTATGGGAAATGATATCATAAAACAAAAGCTATCAATTTATTTGACAATATTTATTGCATTTCCTTCAAAGTAATCTACTTGCACATTTGTTAATCTTTTTTTCCATAATCCACAAAACGGGCCTTAAATTTGCTTTCTTGAATCAAATTCTAGATTCGTATCATTTATCTCATATTGTAGCAACAAACTCCAATTGGTGACCACGAAGAGGCAGATTCAACCGTGGAAATAAGAAAAAGTCACACGGTGACATACCAGATTAATATGGAACTTGTGGAGCCGTATTCGTTGACTTTTTTTGTCAAAAACTCCTAAAATATTAATGGTCACAATTTTGAACGTCTTTCACTCAATGTCCTTTCAAGTAAAATTTGGCTTCGAGATGATCGATTGTTTCTATAACATGCAATGGTTGTTTTTCCGACGATTTGTTCTGACCTATCATAATTTCAGACATTCCATAATTAATACATTCAATAATTGTTATCCACCATTGTTGTACAATTTTTCTCCTGGGTAGTTTTCTTACAAGTAACAATCAAATTATTGTAGCCGATAGCTTTATTTTGTATAGTATGAGGATGGATTTATGGAGTGATTTAGAAGTAACGAGACTTTAAAAATCAAAAATTTGTAAACGAATGAAAGATGATGTCTAAAGCATGAAGAAAGAAAAAGATGTTCGTATAGGAAAGATAGTTAAACCAAATTTCTTTTTTTTTGTCACGAAACCAGAAAATACTTATAGCATAGTTAACGATTTAAACCACCAGATGTATCTGCATTTGTCAGAGTGATACGTTACTTAGAAATGAATTAAAAACGTTCATTGTGGTATCTTCTCTTCGGAAGCTCAGCTGTCAGACGAGGGCCTAGATTTTCCCACCGTATTAAACACCGATTCGCTGGCTCATATTTTGCATACCATCAGAAACGGTTCCTAATATTAGGTTCCTTTTCTGACAGTTAGGTACCTGCATTGAGAACTACACATTGAGCATTTCTAAGCCTCATTCCGATCATTGCCTTATTATATGTGATTCACCTGTCCAACAACTGCAGAGCTATCAAGTTTCAGAAAAAATATCAGGCTTCATTTCCATCCATTTCATGTTTCTCTCTATCTTCATATGTTTGCGAAATATTGATTCTTTTAAGTTACTTAAGTTGTTCTGAATCAGTCTCAACTTCAAAAATAGCTCTAAGTTTCTGACTAACAATATAAACGTCTGACAGCGAGTTTTACGAAAAAATCCTTGGAAATTTCCTTTTCCTGCTTCCTGAATTTTTCACTGAGGGTTCGGATTTCCTTGCAAGTAAAGAACTTTTAGTTAATAAGAAAATCATCATTTTCTCTTATAAACTTTTGGTTTCCAACTCCGACGTTACAGTAAAAGTATAATATTTTGTTACCAAAACATGGACTATTATGGACTAACAGCGAATCTTCTCAGAGGGTTACCAAGAACCTATAAATTTTTAAACAAAAGGGATCAATTTATGCTAGACGGAACTAAAGTCAATCTCGAAAGAAGTTTCGAGTTCATTGAACGCCAAAAGTCTTTTCATCATCGTTTAAGCTCGGTCCAGCTTCTTTTTTTATTATTTACAGCAATCCACCATATCTTACTATGGTGTGAAAATCCGTGTCTTCTGTGGAATACTCCTTTATCAAGATGTTGACTACTTAAGAGAGAACATTATCAGAAATGGGAATGAGGAACAAATAATATTGGAATATCATATTTCTGTACAGACTGTACAATAAACATCCACTAAACGCACTAGACAGAGTATTTTACACTCATTCAAGACGAAAAAAATGCCAGCTAAAAGGAAAAAAATAATATCCACTAATACGAGAGCTAACAGTTGTCAACAAGTGACTGACTGTATTAGAAATGAGAATCGCAAGAACCATGTTTTGTATTGTAGTTTGTAAAGAAAAGGGCAATTCCAAAGAAGAATAAATTATTCTACAGAAAATGAAACATCTGAAATATAAGATCAAAACTTTTTTCAGATCATTTTTGAAAAAGTGATGATCTACAAAGAAGAAGAAGACCTGAAACTATTATTATTGTTCCTATTTATCAACAAAAGCACAGTTCTGAAGCAAGAATAATTTTAAGTTGTGAAGTGTTTTTTCAGAACAAGAGAACATTTTCATATTTAACCGAGACCGATATTTTCCAAAAATTGTTAAGTCTGAAGTGATGAAAGGAAAAGAATAGAAACAGACTGACAAGATGAATTAAATACAACCCTTCCAAGGAATTAGGCTCGAATGTAGGATCTTGCGTGAATGTAAAAGGAGGACAAGAAAGTATTTTATTTCTACTTTAAATGTAAAATAAAAAAATGACAGAAGCATTCGAAACCCAATGAAAGGAAGATATAAATTGTGTTCATAGTTATTTTAAGGATTTTATGCATCGTAATAGAGGATTCCTTCCCCTGTCCACTTGCAGAGTACCAATACCCCGGCAAGTACACATTCGCGGCAATTGCACTTTACCTTCGCTACCTCGATAACTACTGTCTAAACTAAAAGCACAAAGAGAAAGACTCAAAATTAATAATTATGGTTTTCGGTACTATTTTTAAAATTTAAAAAATAATGAAATTCTGAAATTTCAACAATATTATTTTTAAGATGGAAAAATTCTGAGCACCTAACACATGTATCTTATGCAAATATGGCTCTTGAGCCAGAAGACTTAAACTCAGTCAATTGATCAACCAAACACAAGTATGTAGGATTCACAATAGATCCGTTGTAATGCGTTTAAAAAACAAGGTAACTAATTCTGACTTATCATTTTACTCATAAATAGTAGGTATTATTTATCTGTAACATAAGGATGACACTGATTTTAAAGACAAAAATAATTTGTGATTAAATAGATTTTCCAAAGAGTCGTAATTAAATTTTCACATTTGCTCCGAAGAAAATCTTGGAAATTTTTTTCAACAATTTAGTTCGAAGGAATCATACCAAAAACATTCCTGAATCTAGCTCATTAAGAAATTGAAAGTAACTTAAAATCTCAGGTAGAAAATACTGATAAAAGTTAGTTTATGAATTTTAGAGATGTAGAAATAACTTAGATTAAATTTTTACTGAAGATTAATCTTAATGCAACTATTGCTTAGTTCACTGGTAAGAAGTAAAAACGAAAAAAATTGTAAGATATATTTATATGATTGTAGAAAAATATGTTTAAGCAATAGTCCTTGAAATTAAATAATAACATGAAATAAAGCTACCTTCGTTTTGCAACTTTCCTGCCTGCAAATATAAACTAGAATGTAAAAAATCTGTTTCTATACCATGAATGAATGCCTTATAACTCTTTTCGCGAAATTGCTTAGCTTAATTTATTAAATAAATAATTAAAGTCATTATAAAATTTAAAATACAGAAATATTTATTTATATCTTTGAACTTTTGTAACAATCGCAAAATGAATTGATACATACCCACTGAAGGAATATTTAAACATATCCAGCGCAAAATGTTATTAAATTAATTTGCTTGATTAAATTTTATATGCAATTTAACTAATGTCTGCCTTTACTATTCTGTAGGCGCAACATGGCCCAGAAGACCTCCTTTTGGTGGATTAGGTTCTACTTTTGAAGGGAAGCGACCTCACAATCGATTTCAAAATTTCGGAAATGATAGAAGATATTCTAAAAATAAGAACACAAAACCAAATACCTTTGCAAAATCTGATAATGTTCCAAAAGCAAGCGATAATCATGATCAAGAAGGAACAGGACAACAGATATTTTCCAAAACAGATGAAGGTGAAACACTTAATCAATCGAATCAGGCTTCCGATCAAATATCATCTTCGTCTAATGAGGATTCCATTAAGCATGATGACGATCATATCCAAAGCTTTCGTCCAAGTTTTAACGACAGAAGAAGACAAAATTTTCGTAGACCAATGAACCATTTTCAGCCTTACAGAAGACGGGAAAACCCCACAAACAGACGAATGCCACAACCTTTTAACTATGGTACGTTGCATCCTAAACAAGAAAATTTCTTACCTCTAACTCGACCGCCACAAACATCATTCGAAACAACGAGTGAAATTTCATATCACAATTTTCCTTATGATGAAATGTGGGATTATCTTCAAACACTGGATTCTTCAACTTCTATTGAAAGCACAGAAGATTATGCAACCTCACAAACACCTGAAAAGTCTACAAATGGTCTTGTTAATAGTGATGAAATTTCTCATCAAGATAAAACTTTTTCTGAAAATAAAAACGGGAATTCCTGGACGAGTTCATTTGACGACTGGTTTAATAAATTTCACCCCACAGTTAACAATGATCATACTTCTGAAAATCCACAGTCTGTTTCTCCCGAGCATTCTTCTGAACAACAAACTTCCGCTCTAGAAAGAAGAAACAATTTCCCTAAAAGATCAAGGAATTATAAACATAGGCCGCATTTCCATAAAAATCATGGTATAAATGAACAAGTTTCCCAACAAGAGTTTTGGGACTTAGATACAAATGGAGAAGGTACCGTCCATTCGGATGAAAGTTACAGAAATTATTATACAACATTACGCCAGGCAGATAGTGAGCCTTTCTCTTTTGCAGAACCATCTCCACAGCAAAATTTTCGTCACAGAGAAACAGATTCTTCAGCTTCTGTTGAAGGCACAGGAGATACTGTAACCTCACAAACAATTGAAAAATCAACTAACTATCCTCTTAATAATGATGGAATTTCTCCCCTGGATAAAGCTTCTTCGCAAAATAAAAATGGAAATTCCTGGATGAATTTATTTGATGACTGGTTTAATTCATTTCAATCCATAGTTAACAAAGACCATACTTCTCAAAATCCACAGTCTGTTTCTCCCGAGTATTCTACTAAACCACAAACTTCCACTTTACGAAGAAAAAACAGTTTTCCTATCAGACTAAGAAATTTTAAGCATAGGCCGCATTTCCGTAGAAATCATGATAAACATAAACAACTAACACCCCAACAAGAATTTTCGGACTTAGATACAAAAAAAGAAGGTACTTTACCTTCAGTTGAAGGAACTGATTTCTTTCAACAATCGAAGGGGATCACTACTATGACTGAAGGTTATGAATATGAATACACTACAGTTGGCCAGATGGAAGAAGAACC
>BGPR01006626.1:0-26802 GCA_013235015.1 Araneus ventricosus | reverse complement strand
GCCTCTGGTTTCAGCAAGTACCACACCATCAACAATATCCACTGCAGCAAGTATTACATCCAGTCAATCAAGCTCGATTTCAGTCGTATCTCCAATTTCAACAGATAACATAGCAGATGGTTTCACTTTTTCAACATCCTTATCCTCCACAACTGGAGTTAGCATGGAAGAACCAACAACTGAAGAGCCAACAGGTAAATAAATTACATGTTATTTTGCAACATCAAAATCTTTTGAAATTTAACCTCAATAACTACACTGGATTTTCTAATCTGCTGGTTTTTAATGATTTCTTGACATGAATGCTATAATTCAGAAATAAAATTTTCTAATCATGTAAGGTAAACGAAGAAGACGTTCGTAATCTTTGTGCCTGAGATCTTAGATTGTACCAATATTTCTGAAGAAGAAACACTATTCTCAATTCATTAACAAAAATAATTTCTTGGATTATAAAACTTTAAACATTTGTATAATTGTAATAGAGGAGAAACGACTTCAAACAACTTTATTTTAATCCTTGAACTTGTGAAATTCATGTCTTTAGAAAAGTAAAAATCAATATTAACACAAAAGACTTCATGCAGAATTTTACTCGTATTTTGATAAAATTTATAAATAGCAATTGAAAACTATTTGTGAAAATAATTGAATGTTTCTTTTGTTGAAAATATTCCCTTTGCTAGGCACGGTTTTGATAATCTAACGTTTCGTGTTGTATAAACCGTATGTTTCATGCAATGTATCGAAATATATGTTGGCTTTTTGATTGACATTCATAAGATTTCTTCTAAGACTAAACAAACATTTATTAGAATACTAGAACACAACTATTACACTTAGTAATATGCGTAGAATGTAACATCGTTCAACCGTACTCGTATTCATGCTCGTATTTTAAATCAAATTTAAAGTACGTCAACATCTGGCTGTTGCCTTTTATCTGGTATCATACACTGTTATAACAATAAATAAATTGAAGTCATGCTGTTGTCAGCCAAGCATATTAAATATGCTTACATATATAGGATGATTCAAAAGACCTTTGACAAGCGTTAAGATAAGGTCAGACATACAGAACTAAACCAATTTTACAATAGAACATGAAAGAGGTCCGCAGTGACTTTTCCATGCAAAGGGACACGAAACGCGAATTAGGGCTTCCACAGAAATCTCTTTGCCAGTAAATTGAGTAAAAGAAAAAATGCACTAAAAGTATACGACACAAGTTTAATGCGATACAAATTCACATTAGTATAACAACACAGTTTTATGAATTAGAACATTACAAAATCGTACGCAGCATGACAGTTACAATGGCAAGTAGAACACTGTATCGACAACAGGCCTTAGGAGTGTTTCAATTACGTCTTCAAAGGACTTACAGTCCGAAGCGATTCACTCTACTCATGTTGCTATTGCGAATTTTTATTCCGTTAACCCTGGGTTGTACACCGCATTTAGTGTATCCTTTTTTCTGCTCAATTCATTGCTAATGGCCCCTTGTAGCGGTCGGCCTTTGCGCTTTCGTCCCGCATGTTCTATTGCAAAAATGGCTTTATTTCTGTATGTCTGCACTATTCTTTAAGTTTGCCTAAGGGCTTTTAATGCTCGTGCTTATAGTATGGGATTCAATTGTGAAAATGTAAGAAAAAATTATCATTATTTCACTTTGTGATATTCTAATGCAATGAGTTTTGCTGAATGATTTAATCCGAAGTATTTCACTGCTGATATATTTTTTTCTTCATATATTGCAGTTTATGTTGATTTAAGAGTTATAAAGTAATTTGATTCATTTCATCTGTTCCTCTGGCTATTTTTATATTATTTAATAATTCTTATTGAATTTTCCTGTTCAAAATTATAAAACATGTCTGGAGAAAAAAATATGATTACTTTAAAAAATTACTTATATATTGACGTGTCTTTTAAATCCTATTTCAATATATTCCAGTCCAGTTCACTTCTCATTCTGTAAATGTAAATATGGATTTTAATTCCTTTCATGATTTAATCCAGTGATTTCATCTCATCACCCGGTTTTCAATGTACAGCATGTGTTAGGGACGTACTCATAATTATACGCCTTTGTCAAATGAAAAGAACAATCTTGTTTGTCGCATTCTGCACTTCCACAGCAGACTAATATGAGATCTGGCGGAAGGTCAAAGTTAACCCGTATTTTACCATCGTCCTATATATTTGATCCTACAGATTTGTCGAATTTTCATAGCCAATATCGCATTTTTAATTTATATTCTGCTTCTAAAGTATATTTTAAGATTGATAAGTGCTATTTATTATCTTTTTAAGTTCAATTTTGATAATTTAAATTTTTTTTAAGAATTTTGAATTTGGCTAATTTTTGATACTTTATGTGACAAGAATTATATTTTTTTTAAAATAACAATGAGAAAAAAATCAATTTCTTTTTTTCAAATTTATTCATGGCATGTCTTATATGTTATTTCTGAGTAAAATTTGCAAACAAAAAGCTATATTCAAACTAGTTTTACAAAGGTTTTAGGTGCCGTCCTATATATAGGACGATAGTAAAATCCCCTACTATGCACACCCATACAAAGGCGTTTGAAATTTCTGGAAAAAGGATTAGAATATCTATGTTTTACTTAATACAAAACTCAATAGCATCTAGTTTGCTTGGAACATGAACCTGTAGGTGTGTCTTGAGTAATATATTTGTTCTGTTTCTTTGGTCGAGAGTTTTGATCACGTGCTGACCCTATCTTCTGTAGGGAAAAGAATACTACTGTTCGAGGTGTGATCTGATTTCACATCCGCTCCTTCCAGAACAGTATTGGAAATGAGTCGGAGATTTTTAACTGAAGAAGCTTTTGAGTATTTAATGCCACTGGCCGATGAATATGATGATAGGGATTTTTAAATTATAATATCATCACATGTTCCAGAAATTGTCACTGATGATTAAAAAGTTGAGGATGCCTGCAGCAATATTGAACATGGTCATGTTGCTTTTGACGAAAAGATCCAAGAAGAAGCAGATGGAACAATTGAAATTCTAAAGGAAAAAAGATGCTGCTGAATATGTTTCAACACCTACATGGACTAATTGTGCACCAAAATTTTCATCAGATCCTAATTATTTTACGGATATGATTTCAAGAAAATCACCTTGAAACTTCTCGAGATGATGGCTGAAAATGTGATTGTCCAGCTATGGTAGAAGCTAACAAGCATGCGTGACAGAAAAATATTCACGATTTTTGTCTAAAATTCGATGAACTTTAACAAGTTTTGGGAATTATTTTTTTATAGCGGATGTTACATTTTACCCAGAGAAAAAATGTACTGGGGAAATGCTTCTGATACTGGAACAACGCTTGTTAGTCAAACAATGTCAAGAAAGTGATACTTAGATATCAAGAGTTATTTGTACTTCAATGACAATACTGCAATTGATTCATATCGCTATTAGAAAGTACGTCCAAATTAGAAATTGTTGAATAAAGTTTTTTAACAGTTTGGTATGTTTTCTGAACATTTAAGTAATGATGAAAGAATGCCCGCTATTTTGGAAGACATGGATGCAAATTGTACATGAAAGGAAAACCCGTAAAATTTGGATACAATTTAAGGATACTCTCATCTTTCGACGTATATCCCTCTCGTATTATACCATATTAGGATGTAAAGCAATTATGAAAACAAATGTGGCATGACTATGAAAAGAAAGAAAAGAAATCATTAGCCCAACCAGTCGTTGAAAATTGGCTGTCTTTTGTTGAAACTCCTGCAAACCACAAAATTTATAAGGATAACATTTTTACGTCGTGTGATCTTTTTGGTCTCTCAGAAGCAAGCATTTCTTTGTTACGGGAACAGTTAAGGAAAATAGAATGACAAAATGCCCTTTAATAAAATTGCAGTTGTTCGATGGATTGACAATAGAGTTGTCTCATTGATCACCAATTTTGACGACAAAAGAGGCTTTAAAAAAGTAGAAAGAATGAAGGGTGGAAAGGAGAAAGTAGACATACCATTGTGTGTTGTTTCGTATAGTTTGTACAAAAATGCTGTAGATTTGTTGGACAATCTCATAAAAACATATTTTTCATCCATGCAAGAAAAAAGTGGTATTGACCATTATTAAAAAAAGCATTTGAGACATCACTGGTTGCACTGGTTTAGAGACATTAAAAACGTTTCCTCCAGAACAAGTTGTAGAACTTCTCGAATATCTTCTACATTTTACATTAGCTTACCTGGGATTGTGTGTACCTCGCAATATTGCAAGAATGAATTTGGGCATTCGAAAAAAATATCCAGATTACTTCAAATTCCAAAATTAACCCTTTCTAGTAAATGGAAAACAACGCCAACGACAGCTTAAAAACTGTACAAGAAAACCCTTAACTATTTGCCAAAAATGTAATTTAGGACTTTGCTTTGAATGTTTACTACCATTTCATGTAAACCAAGATTCTTGACTGCAAAGCATGTAGTAGTGGATTGTACCATCGTCCTATATATAGGACAGCTTGCAAAAAGGCAACCGATAAAGTTTTCTTAAGTTTTTTAACTCTATACTTTTGCTTGATGTCTCATTAATCTGTGATAGAATTTTTTTGGAAAAATATTAATTTTTTCTTAATGTGGTAAAATATGGGTTAATGCGCGACAAGTCAATGGCTGGTGGGTGTTCAGAGGAATCGGGATGCGAAATCGCAATTTACCGCTCGCAAATATAAATAGTCGACCTCATGGTTCTTGAGTATCAGATAGAAAAGGCGTAACAAAAAAACTGGATCTACCCCCGCCCTGCCGTAGCATCTGGGTCATCTGAATGACAGCCGCTGCACTAGCTCGAGTACTGAGGCTGAAGTCCTAATAACCTATCACTAGGCCACGACCCGACCACTCCCAAAGGAGGTACGTACTATCACTGGAGGAGGGACCCAGAGCCCCCTCTACACCCCCAGAGGAAGCGAGTGCGCGCTTACTTATCCGGCGACCACTCATCCGTGTAAGCGCGGTGGCCCCATGGGGGGATATAAAAGGCGTAAGTAAATTCTAGTATGACACGGTTGTTTGGTTCTTAACAGATGTCAATTACGAATGCATTTTATACAAAACAAAAATTTATTGGAAAAAAGGGAGGATCACACTGCAAAAGTTAAAAAAAGAAAGAGAGAAGTCATGTTATATTTTTTCACGGCACACTTAGTTAAGATAGACATATACGAGTATTTAAGAGAAATTTTGTTCTTCAAGCAATTTTTTCCTAAGTGTGGCATACGATAGGTGGTCAAAAAGTATCGGGACAGGTGCTCTACCTTCGCTATGTGAGGGTCGGAAGGAGAGGAGTTGAGTTGTTTTCTGCTGGTGCTTGTCAGAGATTGACCTTGTATACTCCACGCATGCACAAAAAGTTAAAGGTCGTAATTCTCGCCACCTCTGTACGGTAGAGCTCAGGCTGATTCCCTTGAAAATGGAATAATGTTGCTAATTAAAATAATAGAAATACTATTACTATTAGAATAATAAAAAATATTTCTTTAAATAAAAGATAAAATAAAGTGCTCTTCGTAAGGGCTTTCTTTTAATCCTAGACGGATTAGTTTAGGCAATATATTATTACTATCTTATTCTTTTAAAATGAGAATGTTTGAATGCTTTTCAAAATTCTCTTCACTATTACGCGGTACCGAAAATGTATTATTTCTCTCTAATAAATGCAAATATTTTCAGATAACTATCCTACTGAGACCAACACAGCAACTAAAGGATTTTACACCAGTCCACTGAACAATTATACAACCATTGAACCTCCAACAGGTGAGATCTCATATACATCATAAAGTTTTCTGTTTAATTGAATTCATATTTTACATATATAACTAAATTCTAAAAGTAAGTTTTAAAGCAAAGTTTGCTTTTAGACAAAGACGTCATCTCTTATTTTTCTTTGAAATATCCATTAAATTAATAAAAATAAGAGAAATTTAGCTCTTTCTATGTAAGATTTTGAAAAAAAGTAAAACCATAAAATAATAAAATTAATACTTTTCTTAAATTATATTTCTTGTGGTTCCTCAAAGTGTTATGATTTTGATTTCATTGATTCATTTCATTTCAACCCCTTATATTTATTCAAATGGGTAAATCTAATAAGTTCAACTTCTGTTTATGAGGATACAAAAGTTTTACTAGCAGTTTTCCATTTTTAAAAGAAAAATGCTGCAAACACCGTTCCATTTCATTTTATTTTCAGTTCATTATTCAAAGCATATTTTCAATTTCTTCATGTAACTAACAATCCTGTAGATAGTTTAGACCCCCCCCCATCGTCTTATTTTATCGCTACATGCATGAGAGCTAAACTTATTGTGAATAATTGAAGACAAGAATAAGTAAACCTACGAACGTTTAAAAGGAACAACTGAATGACGAATTAAAAAGTGAATAATAATTCTAGTTAATTCGAATAAACAAATATTTGAAAAATGGATAATTTATTTTTCGGTTCTTCTTTAAAATCTCCATTTTACGAGACAACTTGAGATTTCTCGTAGCCGTTTTCTAAACACTAAGGCGAGACAAGATTTTATTTCATTTTTTCTTTTAGATTTACTTCCTATTTTAAATTTATAAGAAAAATATTGGAAACGAAATCTTCAATTTTGTATTGCTGTCAGAAGTAGAAAATGACACTTGACCAAACACTGCACTCGCGAAACTCGACGCCATTCTAAAACTAGGAAATTTGATCCCCAAAATCAGAACGCCCGTCATTTGGATCTTCGATGGAATTGGATTTGAAACCTTAGATCATCTGACATCGAAATCAATAATCAACCACCTCCATTTCTAAGACAAAAAGGGGTTAAAACAGCACGAAAGGGAAAATGGTGAATATTTCTGCGCTCTGCAGCTACTATCGTATTCATTAATACAGTCAAACCCCGTTAAAAAGGTACCCGACTAGGTTCGGAGAAAAAATTTTAAAAAGCATGTACAAAAAAGACCTGCAGAGCTAAAAAAAACAAAAATAGTCTTAAATAGTCACAATTAGAAATAAAAATTCATATATAATCAGTAGTTTTTGAAAATAATAATTTTTTCAAGAATTTTAATAAAAATTTCAATGTTAAGAAAAACAGCATAATTGAGAAAATATGGGACATATTTAATTTTAATTTCACATGCGTGCTTCTCAAACTATCGCGAATGTAATGGACCGCAAGATAAAATGTATTTTGAAAAATAAATATTTTATGAACATTCAAAATTGGCGTCATTTATTTTTCGCAAAAATTATCCTATGCTTCGAACTGAAAGTGACTGTAAAACATGACTAAATAAAGCTATCATAAAATCTGCGGTCTATTACACTCTTAAAGGTTTTTGACACATGTGTACCAAATGTCAATGAATTTTAATGAATTGTTTTGCAGATATCACGTTTTTCGTGGACCAATTTTAGTGAAATTTTCATTTTTCATAAAACGCATTTAAAAAATATAATAACACATTAGTTGAAATAAATACCAAGGAATAAAATATTCTAGGAATAAGAATAAAAACAAAGACTGTTTTAGAATCTCAAAAGTTGTGGCTTTATTTTTAGACCATAAAAAAGTATCTGAATTTTCCTTCGAAAACCGCTTTTTCAAGCTAGTCGGATACCTTTAGAAGTTCACTATAACCGAGCGTTCATTGTATCCGATTTTTCAACTAATTGGCTACACAAAATTTGCTATAATCCTTAAACACATTTTGGGTTGAACAAATTCATTAAACTGAATTACAATTATTTAGGGGCTGTAATAAATTAAAATAAATATTTGTTTTTAAAAAATCAAAGAGTGACATTAATTGTATTAACATTTTTTGCAATTTTTGGTACCGTTCAAATTTTTATCTTAGGCTGAGAATTATCAAGCTACGATTTTTCCAAATGGTCCTAACTGTAGATTTAGAAAGAGAAAAATCTCTGCAAACAGCAGATTGACTCTCGCCCTTTTCTATTCTCTGAATAATTTTCACTTTAACCTCGATGAAAAAAGCTTTATGTTGACTAACAATATCCATTTTAAGTCTACAAGATGTCTACAACTCAAACGATGTTCACCAAATGGAACTAAAGAAAGTGAAATATGTACCTCATATCTTAGCAGTTTTATGAGACACGAGGGGAATAGATGCGCATTCCCTCTAGAGTACAAAGGAAGGCAGATGAATGATAACCGTGCCTTTGTCGACCCGCCGATTGTCACACTTCGGAGTAAGCAGCTTCCAGTATTCGTATATGCAAATAGTGTGCCGGTTGTCACACTGGGTGATGGATTGAAAATCACCATCACAGGGTTTTCGCAGTCAATTCGATTTTCCCTTGAAGTAGTTATACCTAGTGACAGGTGAACTAATAAAGTGTGGCTTGTGTGGCTCAGCTGGTGGATAAAAAGTCCCCCACGGAATGAGAGGAGCACATGGTTTTGAAAGACAGAACTGGTAAAAAGAAAAAGTGAGAATTTCGGTCCTCTATATCCAAATTCCTTTCTTCTGAAGTTCGTTAAGAGCATTTAAAAACGCATCAGTTACATAGGAGTTCGGTTGGTCCCATTTGAAAAGTTTCTTATAACCGAGAGTTCGTTATATTTGAGTTTGACTGTATATTGAACATGCGCTGCGTGAAGGTTTCTTAGATTTTTTCTCTGCTAAAGTTAACCCTCCACAAAAGTGCACTCTCAATTGGTAGAAGCAATGGCTTTAAATGAAGTATTATCCTAAAGATGATTATCTTTTTTTTCCTTGCTGCGTCATCTGGTAATGGAAGTGATATTACAACAATACAAAGGAATATAAGCACTAGAAAGCGTTCAAGATTGAAATATTAGCACACATATAGTAAGTATACATCATGAATGTTTAAATGCGTGATATTATACAGGGTGTCCACACTTATCGTGGTCTAATAGCTAATTTCTAAACTGTTAGAGATAGACATATACTTCCAATTGGAAAAATGCTTTAAATGAGGGACGAATTATATTTCATGTTTTTTGAGTCACTAATTATACTTCTGAAAATGTTACGAATTCTAATTTTTTATATGGTCTCCCGGTCCTATAAGTCATATCTAGTAAAATATTCTTCCCACACTAACATTTTAAACAAAAAAAAAGTTCCACTCTTCTGCGACTAAAACTAACCAAGTTATGGAGCTTTGAATTTCATAATTTTAAACCAATCAGCGGCCTCGACGAGTAAATGTTACGCACTTATTGGTGGATCGTCTTCGAGGCGGCTATTGAAATGGTGTAAAGTGGTCTAAGTCAGCGATATTCAAAGCTTAACGACTCGCTCAGTTTTAGATGCAGAAGAGAGGCACTTTATGTTTAAAATGTTAGTGTGTGAAAAATATTTTACCATTTATGACTGATAGGACCGGGGGACCGTATAAAAAATTGGAATTCGTAACTTTTTCAGAAATGTATTTATAGACTCAAAAAACATAAAATATAATTCTTCCCTCATTTAAAGCATTTTTTTTCAATTGGAACTATATGTCTATCTCTGATGGTTTAGAAATTAGCTATTGTACCAAGATAATTGTGGACACCCTTTATATTTCTTCATTTAATCTAACAACACAAAATCATTAAAACAAAGTTTCTGACAGTTTTTCTTATTGATGTTTTCACCATAATAATGTTTTTAGGATGGCATACTTTCTGTGAATTGCGTGAAGCATGATTCCAATACTAATTAGCAATTATATTTAAGTGCATTTTTTAAAATTTAAATAAAACTTTCAAGCTTTATTATACAACGGGTGATGCTATAGATTGCTACCATTCATTCGCTATTGAAATGTTCAGTAGTCTTTTTAATTTTGTAGTCGGCTACAACAGCATAATCTTTAATTTAAAAAAAATAAATTTACATTTTAAGAACATTTCATTTTCAAGACCTGCTTGCGTACTTCTGTTCTAAGTTTAATGAAAGTATCTCTCATTTTGCGTTATTTCTATCTAATTTTATGGCTTCATTATTTTGATTTAGAAACGACGAAGAAATAGTAATAAACAAACGCAGACGATAAAATAATTTATGTTTCGAGGCCGGAATTCTTCCTGTAAATTGGATGATGTAAAATTCGATGCACATAGAATGCAATTAAGACAGACGAACATAAGGCAGATGAATAAAGCTTAAAACCTTATCAAGCTACAATGTTTCAAACTAGAGGTTTGAATTTCTTTGTGTGTGTGTAATTAAGCTCATTCTATTGAAAAGTGACAAAAATGAAATATACCATTTAATATTCCAATAATCAAGGAAACTATTTTTATTAATAGAATCAACAATAGTGAAAACAGGCTGCAATATGTTTCTCTATTATACATAAAAACAAAATAACGTTTATTTTAATTTTCACTTAGGAGTCCAATGTCACGAAAACGAGAGCTACTACGCATGCGTACCTACGTGTCAGCATACCTGCTTCAACTACGACAGCGATACCCCCTGTCCCGATTTCTGCTTACCTGGATGTGGATGCAAGGAAGGGCTCCTCATTGATGAGAAGAGCAGATGCGTGGCTCCAAAAGATTGCTTTGAATGTGAGTAGATACGTCTTTTAATTGGAATTTGAATTGCCTTCTTTCCAGAATAAGTGTTCGATACACGTTTGAAGACAAGTGGTTTTAAACGATGTGTTTTGTCGAATACGACATTACTACATACAGGGTGCCCACTTAAATAAGGGCTGCTCTCTCTTAACTTCAGAACGACAGCAACTATAGTCATGAAAGTAGTTTCTAGATGTAGTAAAATGTCTATGCGCTATGCAAAGAGATCTTTACAGTGCCATCTGGTGGCAAACTCCGGAGTTAGTGCTCCTATCTCGAAAACGGTAAAAAACATAGTGGGAAAATGTCAGTTACAAATTGTAGAGCGTTATTGATTTGGTACAAAAAGACGCCTTTTGCATTTTAATACTAAGAACAGAACGCTCAAAATGCACATTTGATTATTCTCGATTTCCAAAACTGTGACGTTACAAAACAGTTTACAAGGAGAAAAAACAATTAGTTATCACAAGATACATTACTTTAGATTTATTATTAGATTAGATACCTTAATTTTCGGTGTCCAAAGTGCTCTCCATCAACTACAATACAGATATGAGCCCTTGTTTAAATTTCACTTTGCACACGTTTTAGCAAATAGCTGGTGCGCTAGCTCAAGCACCAGTAATACGTCATCGAAAGTCCTGCAATGTTGGCGGTAAGGTCACATACCTGCTGTTTGAGTTATTCCCACAGGAATAAATATAATGGGTCATTTTTTGTCCTAAAAATAGCATTTTCTCCTTTTGTCCATGTCTTGTGACATTACAATTTCGGAAAATGCGAACAAACAAATGTGCATTTTAAGCGTTCTATTCTTTGTATCAATGTGTACAAGGTGTCTTTTTGCACTAAATTAATAACGCTCTATAACTTTGTGATTGATATTTCCCCCTATTTTGTACCATTTTCGAGATAGGAACGCTAACTCGGGAGTATGCAACCAGGTGGCGCTGTAAAGGGTCTCATCGCATAGCGCATAGACGTTTTACTATATCTAGACACTGCTTTATGGCTATAATTGCCGTCGTTCTGAAGTTAAGAAGGGGTGGCTCTTATTTAAGTGGGCACACTGTATGTATGTAATATTATTCTTAAAGTGAGGTGTACACAATCTGCTTGAAGAAAAAGGCAGTAGATTAATTCGAATAGTAGGCAGTAGACCAATTTCGATTTATTCATTCTTAGATGATAATGCAGGTTATATTTAAATAGATAAAGGAATCATTTTTTAACGAATATCCATGACCAGAATTGAAGAGGTAACGCGCGAATGTTTTGCACGTAGGTTACGTGTTTTAAAAAAGGGCCGTTAATGATGCGCAGAGAGCTTAAATACTTAGAAAAAGGGGGCTTTCCGGAAAGACTCGTGACTGGAAGTTAAAATAGAAATGTGTTTCTTACGATTGGAGTAGAAGTAATTAAAAATGGAGTAGCGTTGAAAATAATTAAAGAAGATTGAAAAATTAAATCATTATATGTACAAATATTACGCAAATTTATACATAGAGAAAATATTGTAATCATCAAGAAACTTGATCTCGAGATTTGAATAAATCTCCACCTTTTAGGCAATCCTGACACAAAAAATATTGGAATTATATTTCTGTTCTTGAATATGTGAAAACGGTGACTCTAAAACGCAACAACCTAGATGGATGAAATTTCAAACAGCAGATCTGCATCAATTTTGGACCAAATCGGTCAATGAGTGAAGGCACTTTCCCATTGATGAATACTCGATTTTCTCCACTCGCAATGAAACTGCGCAATAAGGAGCAGCATTTACAAAGCAATTTTAACATATGCGTTGTCATTTGCTTTGACGGAAAAGTTTTTATACAGTTTTAACTTTTGTTATTCTTTGCCTGCCCTTTGGCTTCCGAGTCCAAAAAAAATATTACGTATTGTTTAAATTTTTTTTTCGTTTATGTACATGCGCGTTATCTTTCTGCCCTGTGAAAATATTAAATGAACTTCTTTGAGAGCAAATTATCACGAACAATATTTAAAATATGTTTTATTAATTATGGAAATAGGAGAAATAGGATCATCACAATCAAACTAGTATCATTGAATAAATAACTTTTTGAATTCTAACCCTTAATACTTTTGAATTCTAACCAGTTAACAGAAATGCCCGAGCTCCGCTCGTGCAGCGAATTATGCCATTTTTAAACTTATAAGCTTAAATTCTCATTCATAGACGTTATAACTAGATACAAAAATGACCGAAAGTCTATTAGCATCTCAAGTGGTCTATGGACATGCAGTTGAATCAATGAAACACCGCATCCCCAGAACAGAAGGGGGTCATCCAATTATATAGCCCAGAAAACTAAACAGTTAAGGGGTTAAGATGGTGTAAAAGTTATTTTCATTGGCTAGTATGCTCCAAATTCAATGTCGGAAAACATCAAAATTACGATACCAAAAACAATGGTCAAAAATCGGCATTCGTAAAGGAAATTTCAGACATTACATTTTAAAGGATTTCTATTACTGATAAATAATATCTAAAAGTAAAAAACATTTTTACTCTATTTTCTGCCAGTAAACATGGAAAAGATCGAAGAATGCAAGCAACTATTTGGCACCAAATTTTTCACACCTGTTTTGATAACGCCTCTCCTCCAATATAAATTTTGGTATTTAAAATGATTAATGTATAACAATATCTGGGTTTTTTTTCTTGTCTGTATTTTTCTAATTTTAAAGGACGATTTTTTTTGTTGGATGATAATAGAATTTTCTGTTCTTATATTAGTTCCAATAATTAATTTTTATCTTTAATGTTTTGTCTTTTTTTGAATCTTCAGCCTCCCTTCTCATTATTTAAAGGCACGTATACACTTACAAGCTGTTTGAAGAAATTATTTTCACAGCGAATAAACCGCGGACCATGGGGAAGGAGCAAACCTACTTCGAACCAGTAATAATCGGTTATCAGTCGCAAATGGATTGGGTTCTTTGGAAGCGCTTTGGAATATGCCTTGTTTGGCAAATTTGACCTTTCTGGTTCAAAGGAGGTTTGTGGGAAACAACAAATATACTCGAACACGCCCCAAAGTGAATTTTATCATCATGCATACCCCCGAACTCGGAGCCAGAAGGGGATCCTGACGGTTGGTTGGGAATGCGTGAAGCTTTATTGAAACCCCAAAAAAAAAAAATACAAACTTAAAATTCACATAACATAATTTGGAAAACAGACAGTGTTAACCGAACATAATTTTGAACATTGCCATGCCTAAAATGAACAAATTGAAAGAAAAACAAAAAAAGGGAAATGCTAAAAGTTTAAAAGTAAACAAAAAATAAAGGTTAAATGTCTTTCCAGTTTATGGTCACGAAGAATTTGTTATGAAATCTGAATTTACCCTTGTATTCGCCGAAAAACCGACAGGATTTAGTTCGCGTCGAACCAAAAATCCCGTCCACACCAGCGAACCAGCTGCTCACAATGTCCTAAGATGCACTCTCAATCAGATTGGCAATCACTACTCACACAAAATCTTCAAATGAATGGTTCACTTAAAGTTAAAAAATTACTGTTCTATATATTTAAACATTTTTGAAGTGTATATCATAGGAGTTAAGAAACCAACCCTTCTTTCAGTGACCTGTGGACTGGACGAGGAATGGTACGACTGCAAACCGAAGTGTCACAATACCTGTCCGAATTTTGCTAGAGCGGAAGCTTGCGTGGATGGATTGGACGACTGTGAGCCAGGCTGCTTCTGCCGGGATGGTCTCATTATGGATGTCGACGGGAACTGCGTAGAACCAGAAGACTGTCAAGAACGTAAGTAATAATCTTGCAAAAGCGTTCAGTCCATGGCATGCTCTAGGTTACAAGTTATTAAATACCTATATTTCAAGGAATTTCTCTGCTATCCAGAAAGTGAACACTAACATTGTATGCATTCAGTATTGTTGTATTTTAAGAATGACACACAATATAGGAAGCTTTATTAAATAGTGGCGATTTTTATGCTTGTACCGTAAGAAAATTTTTGACTTGTCCGTTGACAAAAAAATCCAATATAATAAATAATATCCACTCGAGAGAATATAAAAGTTGTTAGGAAACCTTTAGAATAAGAATTCATAAATTATTCATTATATTAAAAATTCTAAATGAAAGTTTTTTTATCAAAATTGTCATATTCTCGATTATATTCGGCCTTAGATTAGATTTATTGCATTTTTATAGCACAAGGTGCAGTGTACGAGGAACTACGCCAAATAAAATTAGCTGGAAATATTCTTTGCGGATTAAAAAAGCTGTATGCCTCATATTATTTACCACATTCATTTTCATTTACCATATTTTACGTTTTTACAAATTTTTCTAAAACGTAAAATATGATATGCAGAATGATTAAAATCAAGTTGGACATAACTGAAACGTTGTTAGTAATACGCTAAATAAAATCAAAGGCACTTATAAATAAGTTATGGTGATGTATCTCTCCCATTTAGTGAGTGAGTGTAAGTGAGCACTTAATTGGCAGCTTAACAAAAACCTCCGAAAGAAAGACATTACTTGTTTCCTTCTGAACTCTGTAACTTTTATTGGAAAAATTATATATATAAGTTTTGTGCGTTCATGATACTGAAACTGAGAACTTGAATAAAATATCAAAAGATATCGGACTCTTTCCGAGACAACTAAATAGAAAATGTAATGGTTCCTCCTTATACTTCAATATTCTTTTGAATTAGAGACACTGAATTTCAGGTTTTCAAAAAATGCGTGATCATCAGTTCCAGAATAAAGCTATCTCAAACAAAATAATCTTGATTTTTTGTGTGAATCTGTAGTTGTAAATTTAAAAACTTTTGATATTCATGCTAGACACAAATTGAGTTCCATGAAATTTTAAAATTCAAAGGGCTTATAACATATTTGTATGCCAGTTTGCTAAACTTAAGGACAGAAAACGTTTCGAAGTTTACAGTCACGAAAGTTACGGAAGTGGCTAGTACGAACTAGCAAAACAAACTCTTGCTATGTATAAAGGGCGTGTAAGTGAAAATTTTAGAATAAAAACATCTCCAGATGACCATTTTATCGTTTTGCAAACAAAAAGATATCACTACTGGTCCACGGAGAACATATCTTAGTAGTTACGAGAGACAATGAGACATCATATGTTCTAGTTTATTGTGATGAGGTGACTTCATAAAGAACTATTCGAAGAAAGGTCAGAAAGATACACATCTTTCATAATCGCACATCTCTGGCGATATTTTCATTGGTATAGAGATTCGACGGATCAACTTAGGAACCACATCCTCTTCTCAGAAAAAAATCATTTTAGGTTTCTTATGATTCTGGATACAAACTGGTGTGGAGGAAAGTGGATACCAACATTTATCGCAGAAACATCGGGACGAAAGATCATTTCGGTAACCCTGGAATTCTCATGTTTTGAAGAATTTTGCTGAATGGGAGAACTGAGCACAATATTTTTGATGGGCATACCGTTACTTGAGAACACTGTAGCCAGCAAGTACTTCTTTCTCATGTGTGTCTATTCCGAAGTACCAAATTTTGTTTTACGGACGATAATGCGAGACCACATCAGACTCACTCTGTGGATGAGATGTTGGAAAGTGAAAATATCGCTCGAATAGATTGGCTAGAATTCTCCACTAATTAAAATCCCATTAAAAGTGTGTGGTAGGCTTCGGAAAGAAACCTTCCTGCGCCCTTCCATATCCACGTATATGTATCGACATCTCGCTCCGTTGGTTTGCCAAGGTTCTAACTGATATTTTCACAGAAAATGAGATTGTGAGTTTATACTATTATACTGAGTTAAATCTATTCAACGAAATGATTCTACCTGAATTATAGTTGTAAACAAATGAACTACCATGGTTCTATCACTGAAGATAATATTTATACTTTTTAGTTTGACAAGGTTCTATCTGCTTTTGTTATGACCACTGATAAGCTGTGCCATTATTTAAGCAGGTTGTGGTTGTTTACTTGGACGCTGATGGGGAATTGTGTTCATTATACTGTTTTACAATAGAATAAAGCTAAATACTCTATCATAGCAACGTGGAAAATGAGTTGTGCGAGCTAGAAAGTTTGCCAGATATATTCAGCGACATAGGCAGTGGAAGTCACGAAGGAAGTTTAATTGTAAGTTTTTCTTTTTTTGTGATGGAGAGAAAATACAGGTATGCAAATCTTTCTACTTTTGAACATTATCTGTACCGCAGACGCCAATGTGCACTGCGTATTCAACTAAAAATATGTAAACCAACACACCAATCCTGGACCAAAGAAGAAAGAATGGAAATAGTATAAGAGAACCCAAAGAAGACCTAGTTTTTAGTAAAAAATCATAAAATCCTTCCCTATAGTAGATTCCCATTACTGCAGGGGACATACCAGAGAATATTTAAGTTCTCATCTCAGTATAGGGGAAATGTATGAATAATACCTTAGATAGTATTGCACTGAAAAAATAACTGTAGTTAGAAAATCAATGTACTACCGAATTTTTGTCACGGAGTTTAACCTTGGAAAGCGACAGATGTGATGTTTACAAAAAATTCAATGTGGCAAAGCAAACTCAAACACTTATGGATGACGTTTAATATGAGTATGATGTGCATCAAACGTCAATATCCTAACTGATCATTTCCACAATCACTCGTTTTATGTAATCTTTAGATACGCAATAAGCTAGCCATAATGTAAATTTCACGCCAGGAAGTGGCTTCTTTCGAAGTTACGGAAGAGAAATCAGTTCAACCCTAAGTTTTGCACGCTAATGTACTTCCACGTTTAATCTCTTTAAATATCAGATAGAGGCTAAGGTGCCTAGTGGTAAGGTCTCGGCCGGAGGGTTCTAAGTTCGAAACTGCTTCCACTGAATATCTGTCGTGTATTGAGCCTGTTTCACATTAAATCATACGTAGGAGGACAAACGTCCTCCCTTTGATCTGGTGCGGAAGTTTGGAAAGGGGTTTGCTAGATTAGATGTCGTCCTCGTCATCCGACCGAGGTTCAAAATTACGAGGTCCGTCCCAAAATAGCCCTCGTGTTGCTTCAAAACGGGACGTTAATATAACCAAACTAATTAAATATCAAATACTTCTTCAAGACAAAGAAGAAATAAGCTGAAATTATATAAGTATTGACTATGTTGTTCCATTTTAAAAGCACAATTTTCTCAATTATATGTCGAACTATTTATGTAACATGCGTTCCGTTTCAGCTGTATGCGGGGAGGAAGAGGAAGAAACTGACTGCATGGATCAATGCAATACGTGTGAGATGATATGTCACACCTGTAAGATGACAATGTGCCGTCAAGGATGTGATTGCAAGGATGGATATAAGAGAGATTTGAACGGGACTTGTGTACATGTTTCTGAGTGCCCTCCCTGTGAGTACTTTTTTCAAACATTAGTCATTTCATTTGAAGTAGAGTCACAGCAAGTATTAATGACGACCTGGACATAACATTTTTTCTCTTCCTTCAACACGCCTGCGTCTAAAAAGTGAAATAAACGCACTAATATTTGTCCTCTTGGCACTTCCAACTTTTTTCTCATGACAATCTAAACACCTTCTTTTACCACCTATGCCGCTGATTTGAAGCGACACCATTGAAAATTCTTGGAAGCACTTCAAAATTTTTTAACTTCCAGTTTCAATTAGAATGAATTTTATTTTTAGTCATTCATTAATAAAAACCAGAATTTACAAAAAATGGTAAGCCGAGGCTGTTAGACAACCATCAGTTTGGCTGCGAAATTCCCTGGGTTTCTTTTCTTTTGTTTTGTTTTGTTTTTATAGCACAACGTAAATATGTGTCGATACCAATTGAGAAAAGCTTTAAAGAAGAAATTTATTTCTTACTCTGCTAAAAGTTGACTAAGATCTATCTGAGACTCGTACAGTAATAATTCATACAGTTAAATTACATTTCTGCACATGTGGGGCTTCAGATGAAATGTCAAATAGAAGCTGTTCTTTCACTCTTAACATGTGTTTGGATCTCTAATCTTGGGACCAAGTCTTGGCCAGGTGAAATCCGAAATAGCAGTAAATTTATTCCCTGAGAATACATTTCTGAATCTAGCCATTTTTTTCAGATTAGAGTATAGCAAAGTATAGTATGATACAATTCCTATAAACCCTCAACTCTGTTGCCTTTATTTAAGAATTACCGCGTTTCATAAGTTCATGATGCTCTAATTTAAGACTCTTCGTCAGTATGTGGTCTAAGTTTAGAGCATCCTAATGACATCGGTTTTTTGTAAAATTCATCGATGTATGTTTAAACTTTATAACAATAACAAGGCGGGGAATATTGCAATGATGATAATCTATATATATAAAATGCTAACGTGCGTGGCACAGAAAATAGGTAAATTTCTCTTTTGCCGATGGCAATAATCAGTTTGTTTACAACGAAACCGGTAGTCTCCTCCATGTTAGGCACAACTTCATAGTCATAGCCTGTTATTATATTAGTAAAGTAACTTTTTAAAAAATGAGTTTAAGATGAAGAATTCACAATATTTCTTACAATATATTCAAACTTTGAATGAAATTATTCAAAAGAGGTGTTAGAGATAAAGCAGATGGGCTTAGACGATCCTGAGACCGATTAGATCAACATCAAAATATTTTAAGTTAGCGAATATAAAATCACAAATTGAGGGAAATATCATGGAGATTACTATCGTGAACAATGTACTTTGGCTACTTTTCTGTTATGCTTACGCTACTTGGTAAGTTTTTTTTTTCTTGACAAATTTTCTTCGAGCTCTGAATAGCCAGTTTGTATCTAGAAGCATCAGGAAAATTATGGTACGCAGATGATCTGCGCGGAATCAACTAGTATTTTATAATATCGTAAGAAGTTGTATCATATAATCGTGCTACTGAGATACATATTATCCACATAAATCTCTTTAATTTTTATATTCAGAAAAATGCATGATCTGTTTTATCAGAGAAATGGTGTCCTATCTATTTATGTCCAAGAATTATAGACCTCCAAACTTTCAAATGTTATAATTTTGTGATATACTTCTGTTCATTATTCATTATTAAAGATTCATTATTAAATTTTTAAGAGATTCATTATTAAATTTTTTTAAGTATTCAGATTTTCATGATCTCAGAATTTTTCAAAAATATTTTCCAACTTGGAGATCAGTCACGGATATTGTACAGTAAAAATTGCTTCAGAAAAATAATGTACCATAATTATCGTCCAAATGATGGATTGTTTAACTTAATCAAGCAGTTTTCTTATTTAATGACAATAAAATTAATCCAAATTTATCATCATTTTTATATGCCATTTTTCAGAACAATTTCTTTACTTATTTCATTGAGTTAACTAACAAATCACTCAAGTTTGTTGTCACATGCTATGAATATTACGTATATTTGAAAATAAAGGAAATGGATTCCAAGTAATTGTTCATCTTTCAAAAGAACTTTTTTAGGCTCTCATATAGCATAGTTACAAATACACTTCATGGAGGTTAAAATGAAAAAGGGCAAAACTAACTAAATTATACACAGTAAGCTTCTGGGTGAAATTCGAGTCATACAGATACCAGAAAAATATTCGAGTCAGCAAGGTTTGATATGGTTGCATTCTGGTTAATTTCTTAAAAGTGAAACGGGGTGGTGGCCTAGTAGGAAGATCTCGGCTTTGGGATCGGAGGGCTCCAGGCCCGAAACCCGATTCCCCTGTTTGTGGGCTTGTTTCTCGGTAAATCATGCGTAGTGTGCCAAACGTCCTCTTGTTGTTGTGGTGTAGAAGTTTGGAGAAGGGATGCTGTTCAGATATCGTCTTCGTCATCTGACCCCGGTTCAAAATCATGAGATGCCTCCCAAAATAGACCTCAAGTTGCTTTTAAAAGGGACGTTCATATAACTAAGCGAAACGAAACCCGCTGGTATGGTGTTGAAGTTTAGAAAAGAGGTGCCAGCTCAGATGTCGTCCTGGTCATCTGATCTCAGCTCAAAATTACGAGATCCGTTCCAAAATATCCCTTGTGTTGATTCAAAACAGGAAGGTAATATAACAAAACATAATTTCTTACAAGTGAAACTAAATAGAAGGATTTTTCCAACATTATTTAAGTATGAAGTAGAGACATTCTTAGAGTTTGGAAAACCTGGACACTTTTAGTGTACAGTGATAGAAAAGTAATTTTGATGAAAACCAACCAGTTGAAATTTTTTGTAGGTTCAATTATCTTCAGAACAGTGTACTTAACTTTTTATGAGACAGGTACACTTTAAATTATTAAAAGAAGCAGCTTAAAAAATGTGTCATCGGCCCAATGAAGGAAACCGTTTGCCTAAATTGGACCACCAATTTCTTTAAGCACAATTAAAATTTAAAAAATATGTATATTTTGATTCTCAAATTCACACCATCACACAATGCATGATCCCAAGTATGACATCTTAAGCACTGTAACTTTTCCCTTTTTTTCCCTCATACCTCATAAATAATACGTATCCTGAGTTTTTATACTTTTTGATCCATCATTTGATGGATTTTGTTGTCGATCGATATTTTGTTAAAATATTCGATTGCTGATGCCTAAATCTAATACTTGTTATCTTACTGTAACCACGTAGCGTTTTATCTATAAAATGATATATATTTTAAAGCATTCACTTGATATAGTCCCAGTTTATGAGGACTACTAGCGGCGATAAACTGCTTTCTCAACCAATGCCGTAGTTTAAGAAATTAATCGCCTTGATTTTAATGGTCCAATCTAGGCAACCTTTGGATAATGAATAAAAAACTATTTTCCAAATATGATTGTAACAAGCTTTTGCTAAAGAAATTTCCTATCTGATGTTATAATAACATATTTTCTTATTTAAATTGGAAAACCGTAAGGGGTTTTTGTCTTTTGTTAAAATAATCGATCGCTAATGCCTAAATCTAAATACTTGTTATCTTACTGTAACCACGTAGCTCTTTCTCTTAAAAATGATATCATACACCCCATTTACATCGTTACAACCTATTTTGCCTATTTTATGGCCCAAATATTTAATAGAAATCTAAGCGCCGCACAGTGGAGTATTTGTACCAAAATCCTGGCCAAAAATCCAAAATTTGAAATGTACTCAACAATTGTAAAAATGGTATTTTATAATAGCAGACTAATTGGTGCGTCAATCGACGTTCATTTCAGGAACATGAGTCATATCCTTTAGCTCCTAGCCTCAGTTGAAAAACAAATTTCTTCAGTAGTGAACGTAGTTTTTATCACATTTCAGCTTTACTGTAACGTTTAAATATATATTTTTTGTAGCTATATAAACTGAGGGTTTAAAGTTAAATAATTTTTACATGTTAAATAAAGGTAAGACCTTTGTTTAAAATTATATATTCATTCGAATATATTTATTTTTCACATAATAAAAAATTTCAAAAGTTAAAGAAAGTTACTTTTTATGCCTTTTTAGCTCTAATTTATACATTGTGAAAGCTTTTTAAAGGTGTGCCGGGCTTTTCCGGACCTATTTTAAAGTATAGACATAATATTTATAATACTATGGACCAATTTCAAAGATAAAATATTGCGCATATTTGCGCCATTTTTTTACATAATTTTTTTATAAAATAACTTTTTTTTATTTTCATGACTTTATTATGATATTTTTTGACATAAAGTGAGTTTACTACTTCTTAGGGTCCATCTCCGATGTTGGCGGGTTGTAACCCTGTAATGGGGAAATTGTCGGCGTATAACAGGGAAGTTCGTCCACAGTGCCAGTGTTAATTGTCGTGGAGGCCAGTCCTGCAGTGCACTCCGCATACCTAACCTGGTCGGTGTTCCGTTTATGATTACCGTGCTGTTAAATTACTAGACCAAACTGCGTGCACTTTAAATGTGAAATATCAGATATTATAAACGAAGAAATTCAGTACATTACAGAAGTACCAACTGAAAGTAGAGCGTGAAAGATTAAATACTCTGTGCTACTGACAATGGGAGATGGAAGAGCCTGCAATACTGCAACAGGGACAACATCTACAATTAGGTGCTACATTTGTGGACTTTCATCATAAGACTTTAATAAATTACATAAGAGATTTCTAGAATATCAAGTTACTTCGAAATTTTGTCTGTCAACTTTGCATACACGCATACAATTCTTTAAGTCAGAACTTCACTTATCATACAGAATGCCAATACATAAGTGACAGGCGAGAAAAGAATTGTAGGAGGCATTGAAAAGAACATCCTAACAAAGTTCAAAGGGAAACTGGGACTGCTTCTTGACAATCCGAAGCAATGCTTTCGAACATCAAATGATGAGATTTTTTCAGAACTATAATTCTTCTTAGATTGCTTCACTAATCACTGTAGTAAATGTAGAATTGATTAAAAGATTGATATTGGAAGCTATAATAAATGTGTATCACATTGATGAAAAAAGTTCTAAGTATATGCTGATGAAACAAGATCTACATGGACCTATGACTCCAACAATGCACAAAGTTATAATAATTAGGGTCACTGTAATTCAGAAAGTGGAGAAATACATATTAGCCAGCTGTCACAAGAAGCTACCAAGGCCAGAAACAAATACTTTAGGTTGTACCGTTCGGATTACTACAGAAAGTTCAATAGAGAAGTTTTCAACACAGATGTTCTGAATATGTTTCTTTTAAGCAGTGATTCATTTATGATCTGGGCTTGACAAAGACCAAGCGAGATACTTTGTATTAGCGAAACACTACAACTTCAAGAAACGTCTGAGGGCGGTCCTTCTAATAAACATCAAAATGAGAATGATGAAAACGAAGAACAGAGCTCTAAGGAATAACATTAAAACCATTATTTTATCCTAGGAACTAGAAAACACATATATATATTGCAATGCCTCAAATTTGGCAAACTCTAAATTTAAATATGCATTATATATATAAAATATATTTATATCAATAACTAAAATGTTATAGATAATATAACATCAACCTATTTAATAAAAATTACAAAAAAGTAAAACAAATCTGTCAACATTTACTTTCCTCTTATAAGCAGTAAAGCGTTAAGTAAACTTTGTATTTTAAATTTTTTTAAAAAAAAACATTCTTTTCTTTGTTTATGAGTTTATTTAAGTGTATTTATTAATATAATATAAATCAAAAGTCAACAGCAATGATCTTAACTTTTAAAAGGATGAACAGCATTTTTGGCCAGGATTTTGCGGCAAATACTCCACTATGCGCCGGTCCAAATTCGGCGTCTCTCCCCTAGAGAAAATGTCTTTCAAAATTATTTTAAAAAACAGATATATATTATGTCTTCTTATATTATGAGGTATTTTTAAATCTGAATTTTAATTTAATTCGTTAGTTTCATCGGAAAACGTTTATTATATCCCTTTGGTTTCATAATAAAATTAACCTACATAGCGTATTTCTCTCTTTACTCTATAACAGTTTATCTAATTATTATTGTTTTCTTTTTTAGGTCCTTTACCATAACTCTTTTCCTTCAGGACAACAGCAGAAAAGTATTTACACCAAAATGCTAAGTAGATGTGAATATTTGTCGAAACTTTTTTGTGAGGACAATGGGCTGGACAGTGAAAGTCACTTTCTCTAGATGTGCAAAATCTCTACAAGACAGAAGACAATAAAAGGAAACTTAGCTGAGATGACTAACCTTTTACAGGCCCGAAAGAAAGATGAAGAAAAATAGACAAAGTAATCTTAAGGGAAGCAATTACTGACAACAGCAAAGATTTCCAAATAATATTTTTTTATTATATTTTATTTTCATTGACCAAAATGTAGTTTAAAGAAGAGACATTTGTTATTTATACCTATTTTCTCAAACCTAGTGCAAATTTATGTTTGATATAAAAGAAAAATAAATTTTTACACTTCCTTTCCTGCGTTGTGGGCACTTCAGATTCTTCATAATTTATTACCTTAGATAAAAAAAAATTATCAGAAACTGAGAATATCATTACATTTTTTTCTAGTTTTTAATTTATCCTAAGTTTGTAAATGCGTTGTAGTAGATCGTAGAAACTAGTAGCTCTGTGAACAGTAGATTTCGCGTCAAAAAAATCTTTTATCTACTTTTTATCGCCGTCTTTAACGTTTTAGCATTTCTTTAAAATACAATTCTGTATTGAAACATCGATTTATTGAAACAATTCTGATTATTCACAAAATTACTTTTATCAGTATTCACAAAATTACGATTAAAAGTTAGCTTTTCTCAGTATTAACAAATTTAAATTTAAATGTTAGCTTTTATCAGTAATAATAAAATTAAAATTAAATGTCATTTGCTATTATTGGTATTTTTGAATAGAGTAATAATAATGTCCATTCATACAAATAATTATTTGTATGAATGGAGCTCCGTTTGGCTAACATCATTGAAAAAAGCTGATTGTTACCTGAAACATAACCACTGAAACGGCCACCATCTTAAAGGAACATTCATGTCTAATTCGAAGAAACTCGAACAACGCGTTTGGTCATGACTGCAGAACAAACAAATTTACTAGCAAACAGACGAAAGGCCGAAAGGTCGGTTGCAAACAGGATGTCACTTCGCTCGATCAAAAAACATCTGGTTTTGAAAATTGGGAAGGGAGTTGGGAAGTGCTCGAAAATTGTATTGCCCGTGGGTCCCAACAAGACTTAACCCTTTAGACCCGACTTTTGCATGATTACAATTTAACTATGAAAAGTAGTTTAATTTAATGTTGACATACACTAAAGTACACTATGAGTTTAAAGTTTTTCACTTTTCCCGTTTCTTGGAAATCGCCTGGGGCAATATGCCCCAATCGTACAGTCGATTGGGACTATTCCAGTAAAACATCTGTAAAGCTCTCTTTCCTGCCATAAGTTTAGCATGTCGGAGGAATAATTTTACATATTCGTAATAATAATCTTGTAGCAATTTGTCCATTGATGGGATATATTGCCCGACTGTTAAATAGGATTGGGACATTATATCCCACAAAAAGCATTTATTCAAAATTTCTTAAATCTGATATTAAAAAGGCTAAATTATTACTTAATAAGGACAAAAAGAACTATTTTACACTAAGTATGGCATAAATATAGTTGTACTTAGTGTAAAATTTAAAAAATAGACCAATTGAAACATGAGTTATGTGCGTGCTCAAAAACACAAGTCCTCCATTTGGAATCAGAAAATGTTTTCAAGTTTCATTAATCATAATTTTATTCCCTAATTCCTTAAGAATATTGAAAACATGAAAACCCATATAAAAGTGGAATGAAGTGTAATCTCCTAGACGCCTATACTCATTAGGGTCGAAAGGGTTAATCCGATGCAGCATAACATTTGTCGCTTGAGAATGAATTTACATCTTTACGGAAGGTTTAAAATAAGAAAATATTATTTGTTACTATTCGCCCACGCTTGTATGGGAAATGTTAGAAGAAACTTAGAATAAAATAAATTTAATATAAACTTCTTTTAGAAACACACTTTTATTGGTATACTAATAAGTGGATTTTTTCTCATTTTAATTATTTTCTATTTATTTATCTTTTATTTTTAATTCTTTATTATAAACATTATGGAATATTTAAATTACATTTCTCAAGTTCTTCACCAATTCCATTCAGACCTCTCGAATGGAATTAAAATTGAATGAAAATAATTTATTAACTGATAGTTAAAACCTGAAAATATTAAAATAGCGTATTTTCACCCAAAACACCAAAGTGTGAAAAATTTCACAACTCTAGAAAATTAGGAAAAGGGCGGAAAATCGTTGCAGAATTTCATCTTTAAAGACATGAACCAAGTCAAGTTAAATAATGATAATAATAATAAAACTATAAACTTAATAATTCATAAACTTAATAATAATAACCTTAATAAACTTGATAAAATGCCTTAATAATAAAATAACCTTAATAAACTTAGAAATAATAAACCAATGAAATTAAAATCCATAAAGTCTCGCTATATTTGTACAGTCATTTGACAGCAGGATACTACGTGACTTCGCGTATCAATATGGTGCTTCAAGCTTCAGATCAGGAGCCATATTGCTTCTTACTGCTACCAGCAACTTTTTCCAATGTAAGCACGATTTAAAAATATTTTTTTAATTGCGCTTTCTTCTTTTACAAGCTTT
>BGPR01006625.1:63549-78390 GCA_013235015.1 Araneus ventricosus | reverse complement strand
AAGAAAAATAAAAATCTTCATCGCGAATCGCAGGAGTCAAGGGCTTTACTTTCTGTTAACTATTTTATCAGCGATAAAATAATTAATTTACGTAGATTTCACCTCTAGCCTATTGTTCTTGGGATTTGAGACTGCTCTAATTTTCAGTCCATCGGTCTATGTTTGTCGTGAAACTTAACAAACAGACGATGGGAATAGGCAGACAGACAGACAGAGACAGACAGATAGACAGACAGACAGACAGACAGACAGACAGACACACTCTCGCATTCATTATATTATTAAGGATTAAGGATTAATTAAGTAAAACGTTTGTAAAATTATTTACTAGATTAAATGTTTTGAACCAAATTGAAATGAACTCAGTTAAACAAAGACGCATAACATAATGACTAAAGGAACATTGATATTTTAACCAAATAATGCGTTCAGAATGTAAACCTTGCGAAAAGATTTCAACTCTAAAATGACAAATGATTCATTCAAGCTGTTGTATTCAACTGAATGCATTTTACTTACATAAGAACAGTTTTTCTATGTATTTTTTCCACTGTCCTTTTCCAAGGCAATTTGAATACATACGAGGTCGTCGCCATTTTCTTGTCTGAAAGAAATCTGGACCATTTCTCAGATACGAAATTTGTTCAGAATTAAGGTGTGGTTAACGTTACTTTTCTCTGGTGCTTTCAGTTCAGCCATATAATAGGGTTTTCTTTTGGGTGAAACAAAGCGTTATAATACCTATATTATCAATTTACATTTACTCATTGAAGAAAATTTTCGGAATTACTTTGAAATTAATAATTCTGAATTATTTATATTTTAAAAAATAAGTAAATAAAATAAAATTAAAACTTTTGTTCATGAATTCAAGACAATATTTATTGACTCGACAAAGCACCATGGTTCGTTGAGATTTATTTAAAAGAGCGATACGCTTTTCATTCTTTCCTATGTATTTACATAGTTTTCAGACAATTTTATTTTTAAAAGATTGAATTCTTTATGCTGTATGGAATATTAAACATAAAATATTTTCAGCTATACTTTGAGTAAAAGCTTTTCAGCGGTTACTTGTGTTTGAAAATCGAAATATATTTGACAAACTGAAATTTGATTTATTTCGTCATAATTATATATAGACTGTAGTCAATGATTATGTTTATCTAAATTGCGTTTTCGTAGACCCAATTGCATTCAGATATGATTTGTTGAATGATTTCGGCAACAGAAAGAAAGCTAGATTTAATATCTTTCGCACGTAAATGCACTTAACTTCAAAAATGTCGTACTTTCTTCATCAGAGACAGATTTTTCAGCACTAAAATTTTCAATGAAAATCTGGTTCAATGTTTTCTTCCTTCTCTACCATCCTTAATGATTATTACTTACGTTTAAGGGATGAAATACACTCGTCATTGTTACCAACAAACGAAAAATAAATTGTCGCACCTTTGACTTTATATAGTGGCTTCCATATAAATTTTCAGCACAAATTTTATAATGGTGCAAAGTTACCACACTGGTTTAGTTTAGTTATGTTACCGTCCAGCTTTGAGGTAATACCAATGTTGCTTTGGGACGGACCTTGTAATTTTAACAGCGGTCAGATGACGATGCCTGCTCTAGCAACCCTTCTCCAAACTTCCGCACCACACCAACGGGAGGACGTTTGGCCTCTACATATATGATTTAACGTGTAACAGGCCCCATACACGACGGATCTTCTGTGGGTTCGAACATGGAACTCACCGAGGCTGACTCCTTTCCACTAGGCCACCTGTTACAATACTGATGAAAATTAAACCTGGATTACTACTATACGCAATTTTTCAGACACCAGTTTATGTTTCGCTTGAACGACTCTTGTGAACACAATTTCAGGGTTAATGTGAAGTAACCAACTTACTTCGTTCCTCTTAGGATCGCCAACTCTTTGCCGCCAAGAACGGCAATGAGAGAACATTTGTTTTGGATGCGTCTAGATGTTTTTAACGAGTGACAAGCGCGCATGCGCACAAATTGATCTTTTCATCGGCGTTTTGCTTATCAGGCTATATTGCGCCACGTTTCGATTGGAATGTTTTGTACAACTCTTCGATGCAATTGGTCGTTAAATTCGAATTTGAATAAAGCTTCGTTTGGAATTCTTCGGATGGAATATCGGTTCAGTACCGTCTATGTTATTCTGTGTGTTTAGTTTCGCAATGAATAAGCGAAGCTACGATTATTCCGCTATACTGAAAGCGAAGCCGCTGATGTTTTTAAAAGTTAAAAAATTTGCCCGGTACACTTGAAATCCGCAGGCATTGTGTGTACAATCTATCATTTTCAGCTGACGCATGCGCAAGAGAGCAATGAAACACGCACTGCACATACGAACAATATTTGGCGATGTCACATGAAATTGCGCCAAGAAAGATTGGCGAGAAGTAAGTCGGTACAGTACACTCCACATTAACCAATTTCAGATTGATGCTAAATACAATGCGTAAAACACGTATTTGATTGATCATGATTTCCAAAGCTGTAACGTCGCTTGTAGAGTGCATGCCTCTCGAAATTCCGCATTTGGGAAATCTTGAACGAATTACGCGCTGTTCACCCATGATGACCAGCATCTTTATAACCAATACTGGCAGAAGATGCCGAGAAATGTTACGCATGGAGCAACGTTATCAGGAGTCACTTAGAGGTCCAATCAACGTTACTTGTAGACATGATAAGGACGAATATGCATGCCTTTCGTATATAATGAGTAGAATTAGCAGAGCCCTCATTGCTTGACGATAGAAGATTCTAGATGTTCTATCACAGTTCCAAATCGAGTGTGTTGGTCGGTAAATGCTTCTTATATTTATTAGTTTCGAACTTGGGTTTCAAAGGAAATAATTCGAAAATTTATAGTTTACTGCATCAGAATTATCTATGGGGAATTCAATTCAGTGAAAGACCCGTATGAAGATCATCGAGCTGTGTGAACGTTTATAAGTTTAACATATATATTGTCACAAAGAAAATCAGTTTTTGCAAACAATTTGATTTATTGTCAAAATGTAAAGTAAAGAGAAAACAAAAATCTCTCGCAGTCTGGATTAAAAAGAAATAAAGCGCGGGTTCAAAATTATACATCGCATAGAAGCTTCCGAGACGGTCTAAAACGGATAATTTTACACATCGTTGCCAATAAATCTTTAATAGCTTAAAGAAAACTAATTAAATAATGAAGCCGAAAACTTTAGCCCACGTGCAATTTCGAGGCAACGAAAGGAAAACCCTAAACTTTCTCGTATACTTTCTAAGTGGAGATTCGTCAAAATCTCGAGTTCGAATTTTTTGGACGATTACAATACTTTCTCTTTGTATACGAGAAAGTGAAACAAACAAACAAACCTGAAATCAAATATCTGTTGCCACATTTCAAAAAAATATTACTTTGAAGCAGGTGCGATAAAATAGACAATGCAATGAATACTAAAGCGAAAATTCTGCTTTGGGATTGAATTCCCAAGAAACAATTTATACTACCACAACCGTAGCATTTGCAAAAGCGCGTGAATAAAATATTTGCTGAAATAATGAGATCCGTTTGAATTTTATTTACAACAATAAAAGAATTGTTACAATTCATGTTTGAAAACATTATGTATTGTTGTAAATAAAATTTACAACAATAACAGATTGCTACCAGTACGCATGCGCATGATAATCAGATTAAAAGAAATTGAATATGCAATTTGAGCGCCTCTTTTTGACGGACTTGGCCCAAAATTTTATACGGACCTACATTCAAGACGATAAAACTGTGTACCAAATTTCATCCCCGTAGCTCTAATAGTTTTCGAGTTATCGTGTTCACAGACAGACACACACAGAGACACACACACAGACAGACATACAGACATGGTTCCAAAATTGTGTTTTTCGGACTCAGGGAGGTCTAAAACGTGGAGATTCGTCAAAATCTCGAGTTCGAATTTTTTGACGATTACAATACTTTCTCTTTGTAATCGTAAAAAGTGGAGAAGTTTTGTTTTTTAAATGTGACAATATTTATTAGTATATGTGGAAACTAAAAACGTTAATTTAAAATAATAAAAACCACTACGACTAGACGGACTTAGGGATTACAATCTTTCTTCCCTTTAAAATTAAAATAAATGTGGGTTCTTCTTCAACCTTTGGGGACGTTTAAATTATATACCACCTTGCAAGTAATCTCAGCACAGAAAGAATTTATGCAAGCAGACTGTTTTGGGATGCTATTCCTGACCGACGGATAGCGCGGGAGAAAAGAGGTGCTTATGAGAGAGAAGAGAAACACCACTCGTCCATCATTTTCCCAGAAGAAGGTTAGACATTCGGGAAAGGAGAGGTATAGAGGAGCGTCAAATCTCAATCTGCAAAAACTTTCTCCAAGATTCATCATTCTTGGGGGCAGCTTTGGTAGGAATAAGGTATCTTGTGTAAAAAAATTATTTTTTTCGTTTGCTTTCTCGCACTTTATATGGAAAAACGCAACAATACTTAAAAATATACCGATTTCTAAAAAATATGATTACAGAAATGTTAGGATATATGCTTTCCAGGGTACATAGGATGTTATTAGATGTTGGGAATTTTAATTCTTATTGCGTTTAAAGTCTGACTTCATTATATTTATATAATATTTTTAAAAACAGTTTCATTCTTCAAATTACACAAAATAGGACGTGTTAAATTTATAATATGTTTATCGATGCCATCGATAGGAATATTATACGCACTCTGGTTCAATGAGAGTTTTAAAAAATTGGATCAACATTTAGTGAGATATTGCATGCATGAGAAATACGTTTTATCTTTTGTCATGAATTTCTAAGTAAGTACACATATCAAGGTCACTGAAAGAGTTGATAGTCATCAATTGTGGTCATCTTTTATAAAGTAAAACTTCTCCCGAATAATATTAAATTATGAGCGAAATTAATAAGCTGAATAAATAGAGATTTTCAAAAAGGCACTAACTTTACCACTACATAAAAAAGTAGATTTTCTTACTTTATTTGTTTCCTAGTCATTTTAGAATATAACTTTAAATTCGTTATAAGAAATATTCCAGTTGGTGCTACGCGTAATCAAAATTTAATTAATTAATCGATAAACCGACAATTAAGTTCTAAAATATATTAAAATCGCATATTTTCATGAAGAATGCACAAGCGAGTAAAATTGTAAAACTCTAGCATATCAAAAAGAGAGTAAAAAATAAATTACAAAATTCTCTGTTTGTAAACATAGTCCAGTTAACTAAAAGTTTGTCAGAAACATATACCTTTGCAAAACAATAGAAATATCCAAACATGAAAGGATACGTCCGAAGTTAAAATCAATAACAATAAACAATGAAGATTTGGAAGTTTTAAAAAACTCTAGACAATACTTGTAATAAAATTTAAAGTAAGAAAAAAATCCAAAACTTCTATCACGAGCTAATCAAAACCATACGCATTTAAAGACCTAATATAAAATAATAACTATCTTTTAAACAGTAATATTTTTAAAAAATAAATAGCATTTCTGGAACATCGGAATTTGAATAGCATTGCAGATGTAATTTTAAGTGAAAAGTTTCCTAAAATAAAAAACGAACTATGCATAGAGAGAAAGTTTAATTCTTCTTAGATTTTAGTCACCAATAATATAAATAAAAACTCTGGAAAATTTCAAAGAAATCTGCCCTATATTACTGAAATGATTTTAAATAAAATTTCCAAACAGATACAAGGCAAGCCATGCATGCTAAAAGAGAAAACATGAAACATTTCAAGCATTTAAATCAATAATACCAAAAGTTAAAGATTCTAAAAGATCTGTTAAGAATCTGCGCAATTTCTCCGAAAAATAAACCGATATCTTCTCTTTTTTCACCTTTTAGGAAAATATGAAAAGAAATGATCAAACTTTCCTTTCCGAAGAAAGCTCTCCCGAGATAACGTTAATTTAGATTCTCTGTCAGATGGACTCGGAAAGAAAACCATTCAATTGCGTTATTTTCATTTCTAGAGGAGATTATGTACATGATGAAAATAAATTTAATAAAAGAGTTTTGAATTTTTATTGAGCATATAGAAAATGATACTTTTATTATACTGCTCTTTAATCTTATAATTCTATAATAAACCAATAAATCTTAATCGATTTTTCTGGTATTACACTGCCAATCGCAGGGAGAAAATTTATTAAATAATCTGATTAAGTTGTATTAAGTTCAAGAAATAGCTGTTAAATAATTACAAAACAGAACACAATTAATTTTCAAAACTACATAATCAAAAAACATTGTGAAAAGTCAGTCCAGTTTAGTCTGAAGTAGTTCCTATAGTTGTAGGCAGGTCACCACTTACAGAGAGAAAATCAGGCAAAGTGACTCATGAAGTATAATTATTAAGTGTGAAAAGATGAAAGCGCTTAATTAAATGTAGAAAGATGAATAGTAGTTGGCTTTATTTGGTATATGAAAGTTCCAGCAGAACTAGATGTTTTCAGAATACAATATATCATGAAACTTGAAATATTAATTATTGCTTATTCTTTTTCAGACTCTAATAGTTATGCAGTTACATGGTCACTAATTATCCTCCAGCTTGTGGGATTTCAATTTTTCTAATCTTGATTACTTTTTAATTTGATTTACTAAAAAAACTTATCAAATTTTCAAAGATAATGAAGAATAAACAAAAAAAACGGTTTAAAGAGCAAATTATTAGTACGAATTTAACTATTAAGTTAATAATAACTCATGAGTAATATTTGAAATATATAAAGTTCTTAAATATACACTTATTGAATCCTGATTTGAATACAAAATATTTATAATTATTGTATAACATTTTCAGTGCTTTATACTACTCTGTCTTACATTAATGAAAGTAAGAACGTTAAGTAAAATATTAATTTATTGAAATGGTCATGCGCAAAACAAATCAGCTTGAAAATTTATGTAGGAAGACAGTAGAAACTAATATACAGTTTTCAAGTAATAAAGAACGATTAGAAAATATTATGAGAGTTCTTCATTGCAATATATGACGTTGGCTTGATGAATACTTAATTTCAAAGTAAAACTGTCAATAGTTTATTTTTTCACAAAAAAGGAAATGAAATGTAGATTATATACATAGGAAGAGAATTCGAGATCATTTCCCTGCTAATAACGCTATGGTCCTGTGAAACATTATTGCACATATGCTAAAAAGCATTCTCATAATAATGCTGTGAGGGTTGTGACAGAAAAATTGATCTAGTGGACAAACATATTTTTTTAAATTCTCCACATTTAATGCTTGAATCTACCACATAAAAAACCGTGAATTACTGGTATAATAGACAAAATCTCTCGGTAACGTTTCGATCGTCACCAAATAATGAAACATGTGCCTATAATTGCATGTTAAACAGCATTCTTTCAGTATTGTTAGAGAACCTAAATTTTCAGCCGGTTTTAAATTTAAAAGAGTAATTGTCGTTCTTATTTCAAATTTAATAGTTTTAAAATAGTGTCATAAAATTTTCTACTGATTGAGTTATAAAATTTATCTCTGTGATTATTATCTCTGAGAAATTTTAAATTATATTAATCGTATATTTCAAATTTATTTCCGTTTTTAATATAGTAAATCACGTCAGCGGTATATATCATGTGATATAGTTCGACGACGATGTTTAATTCAATTATTAGTGTAATCGTGATAATATAATTTGATAATATTTTTGGCAACGTTAAAATTTACACGTTATTTAATTCAATGCAAGGAAAATTACGAACAACGAAAATAATTTCACACGTGAATTTGTTTTATACCAAGATATGAAGAAATATAAATTAAAAAACCTGTTTCCTGCTCAGCACACATATATGTTTGTTTCATTTTTCAATCAATGTGTTAAACATTTTATCTCGCAGAATTATTTAACACGTCAAATTTGACGGGAAATCTCTCGAATGAGGTAATTTGCGCCCGTCATACCTGTTTGATGGCTGATTTTCTAATGTTGTACTGTCAATGAACATTGTTGAATAATAATACACATTTTATAAGGTTTATAAATTACGTTTCATTTTCGAAGTCGAACATCAATAACGTTTGAAACAAAAATCAATAGGAGTATTTAAAAAAAAAAAAATTATGAAAACATTTTTAAGATTTTTCGTAGCTTTTCGATCGCTAACTACAAATATGACTTTTGATATGGATTTTCTAACCCATATTTGTTACAACGAGATGCTGGTGTTATTGTACAGTGAGTGATATCCTGTGGATTTAAAATAATCGGGAAATTTTAAAAAATCCATACAAAATGTTTTGTACAATGTTTTATACTTTATTTATCCTACTTTTTATTTTGTAAAGGTGGAATTTTGTAACTGAATATTCACCTGCTCGCTTCTGGTTAAAAGCAGAGATTTCAAATTTGAACACGGAAGTTCTCGATGATATTACTTGTTTCAATATTTTCGAATTAACCTGTCAGTTAATCGACCTGGTTTAATAAATTTTTCAGCCTATGAGTAAGTGCCACCGAATTGTAAATTCAGAAAACTATTCCATCCTACAATATTTATACTAAATGAATTAAAATTCGCATCATAGTAAAGAACAATTAAAATAAAAATATTCTGTTATCGCGCCACTAATAAAAAAAAAATATGTTTAGAAATGTTTAAGTTAACCTCCAATTAATTGTCATCACTTTTAATCCATGTATTGGAATAAATTTTTGCAAATCTGTTTCTATAGAAGAAAAATTATATTCAATTATTATTTCACTTCGATGATGTTGTTTATAAAATGTAACTAATGTTCTGGAGAAGAAGAAGAATATTTTCAGAATTTTTTCTGCTTACATATGGTAATTCAAAAAACTGATAAGAATTCTTTCCATTATCAAAAAACAAAACTCTTTCATTATCAAAACTGATAAAGAATCTTTCCATTACCGAACATCCGTTAATTACAAATGATTATTTAAAAAAGAAAAATCCGCTTTACTAACATTTTTGGTTCTAATGTGACAAGCTAAGTGTCACCGAACTGATTTTTTTCAATACTGACATGAAATGAAGAAAAATAACAAAATAGCAGATACAATTCAATTCAATTTTGACTTAATATTTACTGTACAACCTTTAATTTCTTTCATTTAGCTGCCATTTTGTATTTCTATACATTGATTTTTAATGAATGCTGCTTGAAATGTTCTTTTCTTTCAAATTCTGATGGACTAGAAGTAGTGTCATTCATGTTGACTAAATATGTGCAAAGTACACAGCAAAAAAAACAAAAAAACCACTGAAAAAAAAAATTAGATAGTATTTCTCATTTTCGAACATATATTCACATCAAGGTTTTGGAATAGGTCGGGGATGGATATCCAAGGAAGAATCTGAAAAAGTGGGGCTTGAAAATAATGAGTCCAAAATTACGCTACATTTGAGAAGTGCATGATTTCAAACGGCAAAGCTGAGTCAGTACCTGCAGCCCGAACCACTGGACCGATTAAAAATTTTAGTTTCATTTGGAAGCCATGACGTTTAGATATGGAATCACTGTCTCTGCCATCTCCACTCTCATTTGGAAATCTAAAAATATTTTCCACTCAAATTTTCTACGGAGAAAACTGATAGTCCCCATCCCAGTAACCACTGGAACGATTTCGACAATTTTTATTTATTCATATGGAAGCTTAAGGAGAGAGGTCATCATAATCGCCTTGAGTAGTCACTTATTCTCCACTTTGGATAGAGCAAAATCTTCTGTTGGTCAAAGCGCGTCGCACCCCATGCTCTACTCTGAGATGAACTTTGGTTTAGCCCTCCACAATGGGGATAAAAGCCAAGGCCTGGAGAGCTAAGTCAGTCAAATATTTAAAGGGTTCTTCGTGGAACAGTATTTATTAAGATTATGTTCTGAAGTGGCGCAGAATCATCAACTTCTTCTATCGATTCATGTGCTCTAGCCTTTACACACACACACACACACGCACAACGTGACGCACGTAACACGCGCACACAATACACGCACGTACACACGCACATCGCGGTGGCCACTGCACGCACGCACGCACGCAATGCACACAGCATTTACAACAAACACAATGCAAGCACCACCCCCCCACACCCACCTTATTACCGCACGTGAATGCACGCACGTACGTACACGCACGCGCACATACACACACCCACACAAACACACCCGCCAATAATAAACACAATACACCTAAAAATACCGTGCAATAAACAATAACACAAACACACGCACACACACACAAACAATAACAAACATACATTTACATACAGTTGTATGTATCACAACAATTATAATATATTTTTAAGTAAAATTTTTTTGATGGAAGTTGTTCATTTTTCTGAGTACACTATGGTATAAATTTGCTGCATCCTGAATTTTAGGTAAATACAGTATAATTTAGATTTGTAATTGTGGAGAGGAATTATATTTCATAATATTAGTGAAACAGAAACTATGCATGAAGTTGAAAATCTAATGAATTCACTTTCATGACATTATGTAGTACTGACAATTAAATGATTGACATTATTTCTAAAATTTCAGAGTTGAATTTTCACGAAGAGTTGTAACGTAATACTGATCATATTCGTAAGAACCAATAAATTTATTCACAGTAGAGATAAGGAATTTTATATTAAAAATTTAAATAAACGTACTATTAGACATTTTTTTAAATATATAGGTATTAATCGAAACGAAAAAACAGCGGAGTATGAATTGAAATTTGTCTGCCAAATACTGTAGAGTTCATTTGGTAATCAAAGAAGAATATAGAACAAATATTTATCCATGCTTTCTTAGAATATAATTTCAGCAAGCAAATGATACAAATATGTGATGTATCGAAATATAAATAATGTTCTCGGAGAGAGTAAAATATTTGTCCCTGATATTTCTAAGAGATTAAAGCATGTTGAAATCCTAATTGTCTTTCGCATCATTGTAAAAATTTTAAATATTTCTTTCAATTCATATCTCAAAAAAACGATATTATTTTGGGAACGCTAGATCTGAGAGACTAGTTAATGTTCTGAACAGACATTAACTTATCAGCTGTATCTTTGTGCATTCTTACATAATCCAAACGTAACCTAAATATATGACAATGAGATAATTTAACCTGAAACGTAATTTTATTTACGTTTCTTACTGTGGGACAAATTGAATAATTCAGACCATTGTTTTCTCCTTTTGTAAGATAAGCTGGCATATATGCCATATAAAATAAACAGTAGAATGCCCTTACATTCCTAAGCAAGTTTATATTCTATATAATTTGGTTATCTTCCCTGCATGAAGATTCCTCTCACAGGTTGGAATATGAGCGCCGTGCCCATTTAAACATTAAATTATTATTTCCCAGCACCTGAAAAAAATCAATATTTCCTTTAACCAAGCCCTCTTAGAAAGTTTTTTTTTATTCTTGTTGTCCAAAAATGCAACACTGATGTACTGGAAGCTGAGACTCTGCAGAATATTCCTCATGTGTACAGCTTCGGATACATTCTGTACCATTAAACATTAAATTATTATCATTCTGCCTGGAGAAAATCAATACTTCCTCTTAACCGCCCCTCTAGAAGCTTTATTCTGTTGTCCGCAACACTGGACATATTTGAAGAAGGACTGACTGGTTCCAAGTCCTCTTTTGTATAAAATAATATAAAATTGTTGATTTTGTTAAGCTAATTAATTGAAGATTACTTTAGTTTATTAGGTGACTAAAACTCAAACTTTAGCATGTTTCCAATCAACACATATAAATTTCTCATGAACTTAATCTTGGGCCTATTCGAAAGAAATTTTGAACAAAAATGGCTGATTCATTTCTATCTGTCTTAGTAATATAGGTACGCCAAGACGGCTGTAATAAGGAAAAACACTTCCTTTAATTTTATTCATTTCCTTTAAAAATTTTACTACTATACTAAAATTTCAATCCTTTTTATCTATTGATTTCTCGACAACAATATCGGTTGCTGATAATAAATCGATTTTCTTTCTTTCAAGTATGTGATTCCTGATATCGAATAAATCTCAAATATTTTATTCTCAGACCAAAATGAGATTATTTTCAGAATCATCTGGAATCTTATTATCACTGGTATATTTTGGCTTAAACTCTCGATAGACTGATTGAAATTTAAGGAAATAAAAGTTTATAGAATTGAAAATTCTGACCGTCCATCTGAGAATTTCGTTAAACTTTTTCAAAGATCTTGTAAGAGGAAGTTTTCTTTTTTCTAAGTCATGCATCAAAGTTATTTGAAGACTTAAGGCTTAGATTTCTCATAAGTCTTAGAAATGGAAGTCAATTTAAAAGTGAATGTCATTTCATTTGCCATGCAAGTTAAAAGGATTTAAAAACTTTAAGGAGGGTGTAAATGTATCAGATAAACGAATATTTCATTTGCTTATATCTATTGTGTTTCAGATAACCAATCTAACTTTTAAAAACATTTATAATTATAATAAATATTACCTGATGCATTTTTATGAAGATGCCGACATTCCTTTACTTTGATCATCTTCGTTCAGAATGTAGCAAGAGGCCTAATTTTTTAAAGAATTGCATGGATATAAACCAAAACGTATATATGACTTAAAATCAATTTTAACTTCCATTAGATGAGATACTGTTACATTGTGTAAGATAAATCAAGCAATAAAAAAGTGAATTCACGTTAATAAAAAAAAAGTTATCAATTAAAACTACAATCGACGCTCGTTATAACGACCCTCTGCGTCCCACAGCAAAAGGTCTTTATAACGAGTGGTCGCTATAGTGGATATAATTAAAAAATGTACAGCAGAGCAGTTCCGTAAAAAGAGGCGATTTTCAAAGAGGCTCCAACTAAGTACTCAGATTATTTTTTATCATTGGTATTAAAAATAAAATTTTATCAGTTAAAAATATATTTATGAAACAGATTTTAATGTAGAAAATAACGGGTGTTATATACTTACAAAACATATATTTCCTAAAGAAAAAATCAGAAATCGTTTTTTGTCTTTTCTGCATATGTGATTTTTGCAAAACGTAATTTTCCATTTCAGTTAAAGATGATAAATAAATTTCTGTATTTTCTTGCCATTCAAAAAAACATTTTAAAGTCTCAATAGCACTAGCTTATTCTAGGCTATTCTAATTTCCGAGCAGTGGTGAGAGGTAATTCCTCCCTCCCCGTCAAAGTTGAACTATAACCCTGAAGACTCTACATCTACGAAGCTTGGCAATACAATACCGGATGAGTGTCCGCTGAATTCGGACGTTGTATTGGGATTAGACAACACTGGACGGTCGTTATACCGGAAGTAAAATAACATAGAGAGCATAGGGAAACACAGTTGAGGATTTTATCACTGTTCGTTATATTGGAATGGTCTTTATAATGTGTGATCGTTATAGCGAGCGTCAACTGCATTTACATCTAAATGTCTTGCTTAAGCTTTCTTACGAGACACAGATATTATTAGGATGACATTCTGTACTTCTAGCTAACAACTTGAAGGATAATTTAATAACATCGTAAGTTCCTTCTAAATATAAGCTGAAGGTTAGACTAGAGTAGTTAGTAGTTAAAATACACTGTCATCGAGCAGAATTGGACACATTTAAAAAAATCATAACTCTAAAAGCAATTGAAGAAACTTAATAATTGAGAGTGCGAGACAGTTATCCAAGTTTTTCAGATGTAACAGTTTTTTAGCCGTGACCTACAGACGATGTCCAGAAGCTATGCATGGTGAAAGAGACCTTCGTGTTGCGTTTCCTTCAGTGTCCTATTCACATGTTTTGCTCTTAGCTCAGTATAAAACCGTAAAAATTGACAATCGAACTTCCCAGCGTATTTACTCCAAATATTCGCCTTACTGAACAACATAAGATGCTGACATCAGATGTTTAAGGGAAGAAAAATGAGGGTATAAAAAGCCTACAGGAGAGTTAAAAACAAACTACGTTGTTGTTCAGCGCACTTGTCAGAGTTGCGTGTAATTATTAATTTCTAAATATCACAACGAAAGGATTTTTTGCTTACGTGGGGTATTTCATTAGATCTGATTTTTTGAAATGAGTCCAAACTTTTTTCATTCACTGACGAAAAATAAAATGCAATCCTCAGAAAGGCATAATTCGAGGAATTTACAAATAGCACTATTCTTTCCCTCTAGCTTACCTGATGGTTTCAGCGTCACAACCATTTTTATAAATTCTCTGGTGAATGTACGAAGGCGAACTATCCCTAGTATCACAAAATTTTCTACAATATTTGCCGCACTGAGAGTAATCAACCACATCGTAACAATGTCTTGTGCTAATAGGTATTACTGTAGGTGGCCATATGAAGTTATAATGCTCTCAAAAAATGTTTGAATTTGGCGTGCTAAATGCACAAAGAATGCTTCGAAGGAAACAGAAACAAGAGAAAGCGTAATCTGAATTATTTTTTAGCTAGGTAAGGGGTTCCCAAACTTTTTCCCTCGCGTACCCCTCGATTAGTCTTTTTATTTTCGCGTACTTCTTTGCTGTCATATCCCCCCTCCAAACATGGTAAGGGCCTAGGTAAGCTTAAGAGACAAATGACTGAAATTTAAAACATTTGCAGGTACTTTTCCGTTAGTCGGGTGCAAATGTCGCCAATTGTAAATAGCCAAGTCGCCTAGAGCGAAGCGATTTTCCGTTAGCCGGGCGCAAATGTCGCCAATTGTAAATAGCCAAGTCACCTAGAGCGAAGCTACTTTCCGTTAGCCGGGCGCAAATGTCGCCAAT
>BGPR01006625.1:45005-63539 GCA_013235015.1 Araneus ventricosus | reverse complement strand
CCTAGAGCGAAGCTACTTTCCGTTAGCCGGGCGCAAATGTCGCCAATTGTGGACCAAACGCGAGCCAAGTCGCCAAGAGAATGGTTGTAAGAAATTTGGCGGAATTCTACATTATTTGGCGATTTTTCGCTTGCGCCCGTCTAACGGAAAAGTACCCATTTGCAGGACCTATTTTTTGATTTTTCATTTTATTCCATTGTTACAATAGTTGTTCAATGTCAAAACAGATGAAATCAATATTGTAATAATTTCGCATTTACTTATAAGGATACTTAAAAATTACACTTGCTTTTGCTTTTTTTCCATTTATTATGAGAGTAGGTTTAGGATTTGCACAACTTTCACTTTTTCTTTTACACGAACTTGGGCAAACAAAATTTTGTAACATTTTAACTCCTTATGTTTTCTCGTGTCCGCCATTACCGACTTTCAGCTCGCGTACCCGAACTGGTCCTTCGCGTACCCTCAGGGGTACGCGTACCACAGGTTGGGACCTCTGAACTAGGTGAATGCGCATGATTTGGAATTTAACAACTGGTAAAAAGGAGGGTTTCAGATGTCACAATTGGAATACCTCATTCCAACCAGCCTACCTGAAATTTTGTAAGACCTTTAAGGACTCCGGAAAGAGAATCAATTCGCTAGTATTTATTTTGAATTTCTAAAAGCTTGCAATCAACTCCAACACGGGCGAAACTTGTTTACAAAATGTATCTAGAGTTTTACAAACAAAGGAAGAAATAAATAATGTATCAAAATTACAAATTATCCCATGCCGGGGCCATGAACCAAGACTGGAAAAAGTGCACTTAAAACACACAAAACACAACAATACACACACTCAAGAAGATAAGTACAAAGCCTTGTGGGGCAATTTATCCTCTTCCTATCGGTTTACATTGTGGCGAAGGAAAAGATGCCGCAATTGTTTTAATAATGCAAGAATACTTGGGCCTGGTTGGCCCAGGGCAACTAGTGAAAGGGTATACAGACGAATTTGTAGTAAAGCCATGAACAATTGGAATGCGTCGACGAAATAAATTCGAGTTGCCACTTGTTGTACGTTTTCATATCGGACAGTTTGTAATCGTAATTCACTCTCTATATCATTTTCAAACTTTGCCACTTGTTGTACGTTTTCATATCGGGCAGTTTGTAATCGTAATTTGCTCTCTATACCATTTTCAAAGCACTGGCAAGAAAAATATTCCAAGATTTAGCTAGTGTTTTGGCACAAATTTAAGTGTGGGACATGCTGCACCAAAAAAGTTTGATTGGATTATAAAGGTGTAAAAGGATTTGTAGAAGAAAGTAAAAGAACCATATGAGTGGGATAAAAATAATACGTTTAATTTAAAACTAATTGTGACAAACGATAAAATGCAAAAATACCATATTGGACAGATTGGAAGTGAGTTAATTGGACGTTGAAACCTTCCCGTTCTAAGAAACCCCGTGGAAATTCATTCATGCATTGACATAGCATCGTGATTTAGTTCCAGGCATTGTGACGTGGGAAGGAATTTCCTAGGACAACTGGACCTATGAACAGAATTTTAAAAAAATTGTTCAAGACTGACAAGGCTAAACCCTGTACCGCAATTGCAAAAAGATCAGATTTTAAAGATATCCATGATTTACCATGGCCACCACGATCACCAAAGATATCACCGAACAATGCTAATTTTATCTACATCATTTCTTCCATCCCTTAACTACTATTACTGGTTTTATAGAACAAGTGCAACAGGCTTGGATAGATGTCACGCAGAATAACTTCGGACATTTTTGCTATTTGATATTATCATGTATTCATAACTAGAGTCATTAAAATGATAACTGAACTTCTTACTTAAGTGCAGTTCTGTTTCAGATAGCAATTTTAGTTTGCAACAAAGTTGCAGCAATCTTGCTCCGCAAATCTGCAAGTTTGCAACAAATTTAGCACGACAAGAGTGCAAGTTTGAAACAAGTTTACGCAAACGAGTTAGTCACCACGCGTCAAACTTGTCACAAGCTTGCAGCGTCAAACTCATTGCAAACTATAGCAAAAACAGAGTACGAACACAACCTCTGATTCAAACCCGCGACACCTCGTTTTCTAAACCTGTCGTCCTAACCATTCAGCCAGCTAGACTCTGAGCGGAGACTATAGATTGCGCTAATAGATCACGCATACAATTTATTTTAAACTGTTTTCTTGATTTCATTATTTTGTAAATTTTGTGTTGAGGATATGATTTGAAGTTAAAGAGAGAGCGATTTTCGCTAATAACTTCGTTTTGCTAGTAGAATAAATTTTGAAATTAGGGTTCAAAACTAATTACTTTTAAAAGGGGACGAAATGTAAGTTATTATTTTTCAAAAACATTGACAGTTTTTAGGTTTAATTTTGTTTATAAACGTTAAAATTTCAACATTAAGAAAAAGGCGATATAGTTTTCTTTAAAGTGCGAGTTCCATATTTAGTAAAAAGATGGGAAATGTTTCAAATTTTTTTTTATAAAAATGTTAGTTCTTTTGCAAATTATCATTGATTTATTGAATTAATAAAAAGTAGAACGGTCTAGGAGATGCTATTAAAAATCGAATGTTTTTTTTTAAACAGAGACAAAGATTATCTGTAAGTGTGCTTCCATCTTTGCAGCAAACTTGTTTTGGAAGTGGGTTGTTCGATTATGCTTTGTTACTTTGCAGGAAGTTCGCTGCAAAGTTGCCACATCAAGTTCGTCATGACAAGCTAATATCAAGAAAAATCAAACTTGCTGCAAGTGAACATGCTATCTGGGATTATATTTTGCACATCATTCTCTATTCAAGATGTCTCTCTTTTAACCTCTTGTAAGTGTTATTACTCTTTTACCTTATTGTAATAAATATTTTATTGTTTTGCTTATCCATTCGAAATAATTCCTTTATTTTGCTTGCATTATATTTCCCACCAATGTACAAGCAATAAAAAAAATAGTTGCACTAAGGAAAGTGGGACGATACCCGAACTTTATTTTTGAACAGTAGGAAAATAAAGTTGGCGATTGAATAAATGCTTCATTTCTAGATACATCCCTTGCTTTTCCGTTACGTTCAGTCCAGATGTCCCCAAGCTTGTGTATTTCCTGGGAGCAAGTTTTCGATTTAACAGCCAACCATTGTTGTACCGCATCCGACATGTTCTGTTCTGATGAGAAAGGGCGGCATTGGTGAAGGATATAGTCTCCGTGACAGAGCACTGTCTCCCTACGGTGTGGAGACTCTGCTATTAATATAAGCTCCTGCCACACAAAACGTATCACTGCACGCCGTTAACTTTTGGTGCTTACTTCTAGTGGCACGGCCATGTTTACCTTTCAACAAATTGAAAAAGAATTACGCTATCACGATCAAGCTTTGATCACATGACTTGATTATTACAAATTCAATGCCATTACATCTTAAAGCACAACAAGAGCAACGACACGTGTCTGAGAAAAGACAGAATTTTAAGGTTTCTCCTATCAGCTATCTCTCCTATTATGAAGAAAAAAACAAGACCCTAACCACTCATCCTTCATTATTTAATATCGTAAATCAAATATCTACAACAGAGCCTTACAAAGAGGACAACACCCTCATGTTCTTAACAGATGGTTCCAAACCAGAAATGGGAACAGGATTCTTTTGTTGAGTAGTTGAAAAAGGCTGTCCTGGAATGGAAGGGAAATAAGAAAAATTCCACAGTGTTTCAGGCCGAATTGATGGGACTGAAAGAAGCGATCATCAGAGCAAGTCAAGGGAATGAAACAACAAAAATTTGGACAGACAGCCTTTCGAGTGTAATGGAAATACTTGATCCTCATACCCTTCATCAACTTGTCCGAGATATCCAGTCCCTTCTCACACAGAATCGAAATATTCTGATTAGATGGATCAAAGCCCATGTTGGTTATCGGAATAATAAAGAAGCCGATACTCTCGCCAAAAAAGCCATGACAAAAGGTGCTGTAGTGAAAGTTCTAAAGCCTCGATGAGAACTTAAACAACATTTACAAGAACTGTTTTTTAAAAAAATGGCAAAATCTTTGGGATAATAGAAACACTGGGCGTTCTTTTCATAAAGTGCTCAAAACAGTTAACCTAAAACCAGTCTTTTGGACGCGTGAAGAAATTCTGTTTGTCACAGGACAGGTCCATTTTCTTCGTTCGCTTCCATTTAGCGGATTGTGACTCTTGTGCCTGCGGAGAAATCGGCGATCCTATCACTATGTAACATCTTTCCCATCGACTCTCTTGGCGTATTAGGAAACCTTCTACTTCACTGGAAAGTCTGTGGTACCAAGAGTTCTTAAGAATCCGATTTCAAGAAAAAGAATAATGAACATGATTAAATTCATAATAGACAATGAAAACATAATCCGAGTGGAGTGATTACTCATCTGCCTTTGAACAATAATTCTAACTTATCTTGCATTCCATAGAATGAACATACTAAATCCTTCCTTTCCCATAATTCTTTAATAGTAATCTCCCTAATTCATGCATTCGACACTTAACACGCAATGGTTCCCCAACTTTACTACGTTTACTCAACAATCTGTGTATTGGTGTAAGCTTTTTCATTTTGTTCGTCATCATTTTCATTCATCATTATGCCCTTCATTTATACCGTGATAATCAAGATATTGTGTATATTCCTTTATTTTGTCGTCAATTCTATGTGTAAACATCAGTGTAATTATTTCATTTGTCATTCTTCTGTGAGTGTATTTCTTTTTTGCAACTCAATAATAAAGTCCACCTACATCTATGCCAAACCGGATATAAGCCATCTATGCCAAACCGGATATGAGCCACATCAGCATGGGACGGCGGCATGGTGTAATTTCAAAGTTGTTAAATATGCCTGCTTGCACAAAAGGCAAAATTTTCTCCAGAACATTTTTTCTGGGTAAAGTGTAGATTTTGACTTATCTACGAGAAATTGAAAAAAATAATATAAAGGCTAAATCACAAAAACTAGGCTCTTAGTAGTATTGTTCGCATGTTAGATTGTGTAATTTACATAAGAAAAGTTTCCTTTTTTCATTTAATGTATTAATAAACTTACCGTGCACAGAAAAGATTTCCAAGATTCTTGCCGAAGAAAGTTACGAACACCGAACGTTAGAGCAGGTACCTAAGAAATTCCAAACGAAGCGTTGCATTGCAACTATGCATGTATGTATGAAGTTGCTCGTTTCTCAAAACCTTGAAGGCATTTGTCGGTTTTTTCCTGCGTATTCTTTCAGTTCTTTTTCGGGGAATCAGACAAAGCATGAAAAAGATGCTTCCGGAATCTATGAAAGATCTCTGTTTCCTGATTTCATGAATAAAATAAGAGTCTAGAAGCTTTAGTTTCCGTACATCGTTCTTTTTAAAGTTTTCGTAACAAATATTTCCATAAAAATAGCAAAACCCCATTCAATTTCTGAAAAATTGTGTTCAGATTGACATCATGATTTTTTTAGTTGGCGTGATATAAATACGAAACATGGCTACGCAAATTCATCTATTTATTTTTTCATTTGGTAGGAATATCAAGCTGTCTGAAGGCTAAAGGATTTAATGAAGGAAATATTAGAAGAAAAATGATGAGATGGCTACATTTTTATGACGGCAATCTTGTTAATGGCATTCATATATGAGAAAACACTTGAAAACGGTCATCACTGTGTCTAGAATTTTTCCGGAAGGTGAGAAATGAAGTACATTTCCCATTGCCATTTTAGGGAAACTGATGCGCATTTCTTTATTTTCATATGATAACAACAGACTGCCTGACAGAAAGTTTATAGTCATATTCCGAAAGTGCTTATTTTATTTCAAGTTTTTTAAATGATGATGGCTCTGAATCATTTTTATGGAATGAATAAACATTCTCCTGCTTTATCTTTATCTGTCTGATGTGATTTACACTGATAGAAATAATTCCTCGGAAATAATATCTATGTTAAACAATTATTTGATCCATCTAAAGTATGATATAAATTATAAAAATAATATTGGCTATACCTCGAATGTTGAATTTCTAAAGATGATACTGAATCTCTACTACTTATAAAAGCGAATATGTGTGTGTGTGAGTCTATTGGAGCTCTACAGGACAGACAGCTAGGCCTAGAGCTACATATTTGTACACAGATATTCTTTGGAGGGTGGGAATGGGCACCTCTATACAGTCAGTGTGTCCGTAAAGTCATGGTACACTTTTGAACGGTCACAGGAAAGCAACAAAATAAGATAGGCAGGTGAAATCTTCACCAAATAAAAGGAAAAATCTCCAGGTTTGCATACCTGTTCAGAGCAGTTCGATGTGGGCTCCATTTGTTGCCTTACACACATCTAAACGATAGTCCAATTCTTCCCACGCACGGGTAAGGACGTCTGGTGTAACAGAGTGAATAACGTCCGTGATTCTCTGTTTTAAATTATTAATGCCGTTGATGCGCTCACTGTACACATGTTGCTTCATATAACCTCACAAGTAAAAGTCTAATGGCGTTATGTCCGGGAATCGTGGTGGCCATGCCATGACAACACCCCTGCCTATCCACCGCTGGGGGAATGTTGTATCCAGAAACTCACGAACAATGTTGCCGTAGGGTGGAGGAGAGCCGTCCTGTTGAAAGATGACGCCTTCTAGAAATTGTGGAACTGCATACAATTGCAACGTGTGAAGGTAGATGTTTGACGTCACAGTGCGTGGTGTTGCGTCATCACCTGCGAGCGCACACCGTTGCACTACAGACACTCTTTGGGATACTGTACAATGTAGCGCAAGTTTCAACCTTTTGTTTCGTTTCTGTTCGCCACAACAAGCTTTCATAACTGCACCATGACTTTACGGACACACTGTATTATAAATGTTAGTTACAACTTTAGCTGATTTTCTATCTTGTGTATTAGAATGATACCCATTGATGATAGAAAGAATGATACCATTCAGTTACAAGTTAATGATTAAAGAATGGAGATAAACCAATTTTTTTGCCATTAAATTTGAATTTATAGGTAGTATGGTTTGCAATTTAATTACGAGATTGTTGTACGTTTCAGAATGTCTCAATATGTATGTATAGTATGTCTCAATAAGGGCTTACTAATGCTTTGTGTTTGTCATTCCCCGTTAAGGAGAACAGCAGTCAGGCGAAAAATCTTTGCTAGAAGCATTAAGTTTTTTTTCTGATGTATAGCAGAGCATAATCAACAGAAGTTTTGTTTTGTGCTGTATAAAATAGATAAAGAAAATGTTTCTCGTCAGACAGCTGAATTGCTGAATGCAGAGAGATGCACTGAAAGTTTATAAACGGAGAATTGTTGCCCAAACTATTATGTTATGCAAATTAGTATACAGCTCCGACAACTCCAAAACAATCTGGCTGTTTCAATTGTAAAGTATGCGACCTATAAAATCTAATTTAGTGACAAAAAAAAGCCAATTTTATTTCTATTCTTTCAGGACAAATATCATCTTTTTTTGTCATTAGTTGCTCGCAACATCTTAGTTTTTCTGCACATTTGTAAAAAAATATACGAAGTATTAATTAACAATTTATATTAATTCAGGCACGAAGAAACATAAATAGCACGCACTTGCGTTAGACACTTCGATATTTTTAGGTAAAATTATTTTACAAAACCAATTCGTAGTTTTAAGCCTTATCTACATTTTGTTTTGCAACATAATAAATTAACACTGCTTTACTTTAATAATTATACGTATAGTTCGGCTCGTCCGAACTTTTTACAGTTGAAAGTGCTATGAATAAGAAACTCTAACATGCCTGAAAACGTAGCTTATTTTGGCCAGTTTTCCGATGCATACAATATTTACTTGTTTTGAAACCCTATTTTCTGAGAAGCCATGAAGCATTTATCACCCCAATACTAAAATGCCAAAGGTTTATATCGTTTGTTTTGTAGTGCGGAAACATGCACTGCATTACAAAGAGTTAAGAATGATCTTTCAGAAAGAATCGATGGGATTCCAGGCGGATGCTTTCATAATCAAGGGAGAATCGCTTCATATAGGTTTTCGCAGCAGTTTCAGACCATTTGTTACAATAATAGACCTTGAGTGGAACGTGCGTCATGGAGTGATTGATTACTTACGGTATAAAAAGAAATGAATTGTACGAGCTATTTTTCCTAAATTATCCAATTTTTTTAAAAAAAGTCTAGCTTCAGTTAAGTCTTTGGCGTAAAAAAATCATGAATGTATCCTCCTTAAAAGTTTAATTTCGTCTTATTGATTTATCGTATACAAAGTGTAACGGGTGTCTCAAAAAATGTGTGTTTGAACGACTATTACCCGAATGATATGTAATAAAGTATAATAACATGCCTGAAATTTCCAAAATTCTTATAAATTTATGCATATTATAATCAATATTAATTGAATTATTGGAAACGGTTGAAATTTTGGTTGTTTTTGCTCAGGCATTGTTGAGAAAGGCAACCGATAGAATAGCAAATGTTGCTAAGCATATCACTTAGTTTTTCAGAACATTCCGGTGTCATTGTCTGCTCTCAACTCGCCTGTAGTAGCTATTTTTTTTGATCTTGAATTATAAGCATTATGTTTCAAGTGAAGAAGCAATACATCAAATTATAAGCGTTATGTTTCAGGTGAAGAAGCAATACGCCAAATTATAAGCATTATGTTTCAGGTGAAGAAGAAATACATCAAATTATAAGCATGATGTTTCACGTAAAGAAGAAATACATCAAAAGTGGGATCTGGTGAGAGTGGAGTGAAGGGAAAAACCACAATTACATTCGAATTCCATTAAAAGAGACATTGTATTTTTTATAACGTATTAATCAATACTTTCTTTCCAATAGAAGTTATTGTATTATTTCTTTTGTGTTAGCTGTTGGAACAGTTTGAAGTGTATTATTACTATTTACGAAATTTTTATTCAAAATGTGATTTATTTTTGGGATACATACAGAAAAAACATTTGATCTCTGAACTGTTACAATCGAACGAGAGCCGGTTCATAGTTGGTGGAGCGTTAAACCAACAAATAAAGTTTTACACTTATATAGAGTGCCCATAAATAAAGGTATAGTTTTTAAAATTCCTGTCTTGTTCAAAAATTTGTAAGTATATTATTATCTCATTATTCTGCCGTGCATTCTTTTTTCGTTTTGTTATTTTGGATCTTAAAAGTTAGAGAAACAAAATAAGGATAAAAATAAGTTAAGCTTAGAAATTAGAAATGGTGTTAATCACAGAAGCGAGAGAAGGGATATTAGTGTTCAGCGAATCATAAAATTAACTCTGCATTAATTTTATTCGGTTGGATTTAGCTACGCCTAAACTTTCTTTTTTCTTATATGCTAGACAACGCAATTTGCGTTCTCAGAAACTTGAAAACTAAGATGCTAATCTTATATTTCAAAAAGTTATTGATGAATTAAAAGGGTTTTTGTCTTTTGGGTCTTTACAGGGCAGATTGAGGTACATACAACTAATTATTTGACTAAGAATAATTTGCATGGTGATCATATGTACCTTAGAAATTATTTGTCAAAATTTCAATTAAGAAGAAACCGGAATTTTGGCATTTTCCAATGATAACTTTGGAACGTATTAACCACAAAATAGATTATGACACCTCTTTTAAATTCATAAATTTATCATTCCAGTGATTCAGTCTTATTTTCGTGGAATTTTTTTCCTAATTTCTAATATTAATTTTATGTATTTCACATGACAATGCTTTTCTTTGTAATTAAGAAATTCGAACAAATTTCATTGTTTAATCAAATGAGTCCAAGTTAAAATTGCAGTTTGATGGTACTTTGGACATTGATTCTAAAATTTCACTTCCGCTTTCTCTTTTATTTCGTAGTAGACACACACAGCGTTGCACTTCTCCGTAAACACGTTCATAAATCTACCTTTTAATGCTACTCGTCACCCTAAAATCGATGAAAATATCGATTTTTCAATTTTGAGTTTCAAATTATCTTTGAGCTTTTCACTTCATCTATCAACATTAGAAAGCGAGAGAGAGAGAGAGTATTTAGTGAGAAATGAAGACAATTTTAACTGCTACGTTATCACGGGCCACGCGTTCTTCCACTGTTTAACTAATGTTAAAGTTGCGAAACCATCTAAATTTTTTTGCCATGATTTAAAGCAAAACTTATTTCTGAAAATCTTAATGTTTACTTGTTGTTTGTTTATATCTTTGATTGCTTCTCTTTCTTTCAGTCAACTTTTGATAAGAAAATCAACTTTTTTCACGGCTTCAACAGCTTGTTCTAATTTGATATATTTCGAAATGTCACGAATTGAAAAAATGACACATTTTCTTGTTATGAATGGCATTAAGTGGACGATGTGTAATTTCTAAATGAAAAGGTTGCAAACGTAACCGCCAAATGTGATTAAATGCTTGCAGTTTTTTGAAAAAAATGAGATATTCCTGAACCTACAGGTGACCAGTTTATTTGGCGGGAATATTTGTTGCGCTGGATTGGAAATAAACCATAAACCCCTTAAACGTATTTTTATCTTCACTATAATATTCAACACAATTCTCTTAATTTTCAAATAGTGACAGACATTTTGTTAGGCACAGGAAGCGAGTTTGCCAATATCACTTGTTAGTCTCATAAAGTAGAGACAGGCAGCTTGAGTAACACTAGTTATGAAGAGCTGCTGGATAATGAGCTAAAAGCGTCCTGGCTTATTGCATGCAGTGGAATTTCTATGCGATAGAGCATTTCAGAAGTGATGAATCGCGTAAGTTAAAAAAGACATTTATTTAGAAGACCACAATTAAGAACATATTTACAGATAGCATTTCCATTTAACAAGGTTCATACTTTCCCTACATCTTATAGGTACAGTGGCAGCTTACATGGCACTGAAGTCTCTCCGAGGAGAGAAAGCATTGAGGACCGTACCTCCTTTCTCTTTCTCTCCTTTCTAAATGACATAGTAGAGACAAGTATATATACTCTGTTAATAAATCAGATGTACATATCAGCTGCGGGAATCGGATAGACAACGTCATACGATTCCGATTCAATAGCTGCTAAATATGGATGTCAAGTGAAGTGATTAGTTTAAAGAAATGACATGAAAAAATCTTAAAGAAAAAATGCTTCAAATCTTAGAATAAAGGTACGAGAGACAATTTAGAAAAGATGCAAGCTTCTTAGCTTAAAATGCAGAATTTCCTAACACATTTAGTAGTGCTATTTTAGTAGTCTGACATCTGATCTGTTCATTTTCCTAATAGAGTAAAGTCAAATGACGTCACTGTCGCATGGAAAAGGTTACTGTCAGTCATCTAACATCTAACTGTATGTTATTTTACTCGGTGTTGTAATGTTAATTTCAAGTATTAGAAAGGCGCGATGCATTTCACATGCATTTTGCGAGTAAGTTTCGCAGCAAATTAGCTAGAGAGAAACATGCTGATAAAAATGTCAACGAATAGCAAGTATAATCATTCATACCTCATGTAACATATTTCATATTTTGTTTAATTGTTTTTCATCAATATCACAAAAAATATACTGATATAAAATAACAAAGTAAAAATACAGTATGGCACATTATTATTAAATTAGAAAAGAAATGGAATCTTCATTCCTCAGGTTTTAAACTTCGGAATTAAAATGCGCGATTAAATATTTGTTGAAGCAATAAAAACGTTTGAATTTGATTGCAACAATGAAAAGCAATTATGTATGAAAAGAAAAAGATTTCATGGCTATTAAATTGATATCAATGAACATTGAAGTTTGTGAAGTTTAAGATGGGTAAAAAAATAACTCTCGTGTGCGACATTTCCTGAAGCCTTCGCTTAAAAATGCATCTCGCCCTCCGATGTTTGTGCCAAATTTGATAGCTCTAACGAACGCACACCCATGCACGCAGCGCACACATACACACTAGGGTGGATCGAAAATTTTTTTTTCAGTATTTCAAATCCTACCTATACAGAAAAGATGTTCTATGGTATATAGATAAATTGAAACATAAAATAAAAAATTAAATTTTAGGTTAAGAACCGCCGCAAGGGGGTTGAATGTTTGAAAAAAATGGAAAAATACCTAATTTTGATTATACGATTTTTTTTTAAAAAATTATTATTAATCAAAACCTACCTATGCGGAAAAGATGTTCTATGGTATGGAGATTAAGAAAAAAATAATAAAAAAATTTAAATTCAAAATTTAATAATGCCGCAAGGGGGTTGAATTTTCGAAAAAAATGGAAAAATACTGAATTTTGATTATACAATTTTAAAAAAATATTATTATTAATCAAAACCTACTTATGCGGAAAAGATGTTCTATGGTATGGAGATTAAGAGAAAAATAATAAAAAAAATTGAATTATAAATTTAATACTACCGGAATGGGGTTGAATTTTCAAAAAAAAAATGGAAAAATACTAAATTTCAATTATTGATTATACGATTTTATATTCGAAATAATTGTTTTATTTGCAATATAAATAACCAAAAGACATGATTAATGAGTAGTGAGTAGTATAATGTACATTGCAACATTTTATGACTCAGCTCCCCCTCCCCACACCGTCAAACAGTAGGCAATCCCATCTTTTTCCTGTCTCCTGCTTTATCCTCCCACGCCTCCATAAGTCGGAAGTGGTACTTCATGGAATCTTCCCCACAGTCACACCTGTAGTGACAGAACGCCGTCCCGTGCCTGATGCCATGACAGCAACTGTGCCGATTGGGTACACACAAGACTACCTGTAGTGAAAAAGTTTTAGCTGCAGTTAGAATATTGGACCGATTTGGTATTTCCGACCGAGCAGGCGCTGTCATCGTGTCAGCTGCTCTTCAAGATGTGGGCATTATCTCAGAAAGCAATGTTTTGAACGTTGTTGACAGAAATAAAATTCGGCGTGGGAGAACAAAGGCAAGAACCACTCTATTGTCTCAGATCATAAAAGATTATGACCACGACCAGTTTGGTTTATACTTCGATGGGCGAAAAGACAGGACTCTATCAATGGAAGACAACATAAGAAAGGTCATAGTAGAAGAACACATAAGCTTGGTAAAAGAACCTGGCTCTGAGTACATCGGCCACGTGTCTGTAAGTTTCGGGAGAGCGCAAATTATTGGAAATAACATATATAGTTTTTTGTCCTGCATTGACAATGACATAGATGTAACAAAGTTGGTTTCGACGGAACATCTGTCAACACAGGTGTCAAAGGAGGTATTATACGTAACATGGAACTGATCCCGAATCGTTCACTACAATGGTTTGTGTGCCAGTTACACGCCAACGAGCTTCCACTACGTCATCTTTTCACGCACGTGGATAAAACCACAACTGGGCCCAGAAGCCTGACTGGCGAAATAAGAAAATCGTTGGCCGGATGCGAGAAGGTATCTGTAGTTTCATCCACGCCAGTAGAAAACACGCTATGTGAAGTGACTAACAAGAAAGACTTAAGTACTGATCAACTGTACTTAATGGAAATTTGTGAAGTCATAAACTGCTGACATTGCAGAGAAAGTCTGTCGAAAATAAATCCTAGAAAAGTTTGCCATTGAAGGTGGCTTAGAATCGCGAACAGAATTCTCAGGTTCAATGTAGCTCACATTAACGACATTCATTAAAAAAGTCTATGCGTCTATGTGGTTCAAGATCAAAACGAAACCATAATTTCTGAGGCACAGCATTTGCATCAATCAGTCGTTCTATCGCGTTATTTCCCTAATGATTTGAAAGATGTCATAGACCCTGCTATTAAAAGAAACTGATTTTTTGGCCATCCAGAAAATGTCCTGATAACAATGCTAGCTGACGACATAAATCACATAAGGGAATTAGCCCTTCGAAGAATTCTGAAAGCACGCAAAGTCATTGCCTACTGCTCTAGTTGTTTAACCGGACTGATTTGACGGTGTGGGGAGGGGGAGCTGAGTCATAAAATGTTGCAATGTACATTATACTACTCACTACTCATTAATCATCACTTTTGTTTATTTATATTGCAAAAAAAACAATTATTTCGAGTATAAAATCGTATAATCAATAATCAAAATTAAGTATTTTTCCATTTTTTTTTTGAAAATTCAACCCCCTTTCGGTAGTATTAAATTTAGAATTTAAATTGTTTTATTATTTTTCTCTTAATCTCCATACCATAGAACATCTTTTCAGCATTGGTAGGTTTTAATTAATAATAATTTTTTTAAAAAATCGTATAATCAAAATCAGGTATTTTTTCATTTTTTAGAAAAATTCAACCACCTTGCGGTGGTTATTAACCTAAAATTTATTTTTTTATTTTATTTTTCTCTTAATCTCCATACCATAGAACATCTTTTCCGCATAGGTAGGTTTTGATTAATAATAATTTTTTTTTCTCCATAGAAGAGCGATCCACCCTAATACACACACACATATTCGATGGAGCATACTGCTTTTAATGCGTAACAACAAATTGAGCAATTTTATTTGAAATAAATAACGTTGTAAAACCTCCCGAAAATGCTGTTTTTTTTACAGAATTTTTTCACAAACCTTGCCGTTAAAATGAGGTAAAAATATTCATTGTTTGCATTTTATCCGAATGTTAGATACACATTGCTAAAATCTGATGTCAAACTGTCCAAATAAAAGCGTTCCGTGATTTAGAGCCAGCCAAAATGTACTTCAACAGCATCTATTTTCAAAAGAACGAAACACCTAACATATTATAATCAGAAAAATATTAACAACAAACATAATTACCAGGTACTTTTATAGTGGAAACAACCGTTTACAGTGTTATTTGTAAGAAAAAATGTGCTGGAAAGCCAATCAGAAGCTAATCAGTATCATCGCAACTAGAGCGGGATTCGGGTCCTGCACAATTTTTAAGGATATCACCGGCGATCTACTATGCTGACAGGACAGTTGAGGTCCATGTGAACCAAGCATCAAATTTTCAAATGCTACTTTTGAAACATCGAAAATCCGTCTCCAACAGTACTCTGAACACCGAGCCTTTCATTCGTGACCTGCGACAAAAAGTGTCCTGCCTATTTGCATTTCGTTTTGTTATTATCTATCAACTCATCACTTATTGTTTAGCAACCGATTCGGAAACCCTCCGCGCTTTTGGGCATGAGCCGGGCGGAGTTATTGTCATCAAAATAGGGGGAAAGTGAAGAATGGAAGGGTGATGTTTACATTATACTGAGCGTGATCTAACAAAGAACTCCGGAAATGCGCTCATATGACTCATCGCCTGACACCCCTTTCCGGTGTAAAATCGTCCAAAGGTGGTAGTCACGGAATCCGTTGCTGAACAGTACAGTTTAATTTATCTTTATTATAGAAATATAACATTAAATTTCCAATTTATAATTTTATATTTGAAATCGTGAAATAATTAAATGCGTGAAAATGTAACCGTAATTTTCTTTCCACGATGTAAGCTTAACAAGGCGTAAACTTTCATAATTGTAGGAAGTTTGATAGCTTCATTTAAAATATAAATCAAAAAGTTGAATTAAAATTTAATTAAGAAGCTATTTAAACGAAGAAAAAGGGAATAATCAAGCGTTTATGAGAAATACCATCTAGAAGCCTTTACAGAAATATAAAATAAATCGAAATTTTATTAAATTGATTTTCTTGGTTCTTAAAATCCTAAACCCTTTTAGGACAGTATTTTGAAATACTGAAAAGGTCAGAATTGGATCCTTCATCATAGTAAAATAAATTAGTTTTAATTCAAATAAAATCATTGAAATAAAATTTTCTCATGCCTCTGGGAAGTATTCAGCTTCAAAAGATTAAAAATAGCGTTAAAAGATGAGTTCGGGTGAAAAAATTATTTAAAAAAATAGCATTATACAGATATCAGCTAAAACTGAAAACATCTATTACAAATAATTAACTATTGTTTAAGTAAACAAAGCCAATCCCGGAAAATATTTAGAAAGGATTTTGCGGTATCACTTTTCATAAAATTAAGCGTTAATAGTTGTAAAGGTTTTCTTTCAAAAATAAATTATTTCAATTCTAAAGGAAAATAGTTTATTTTTATTTAATTATCAATTCGCTTGTTTTACAAATTGAAGATAAATTTTTGCTTTTATTCTATGAGAAAAGAATTTCCTTAAATAAACTGTTTTTTAAAATTTAAAAGATCTGATAAACAAGGATAAATATGTAATTTATAAAAATTGCCTCAGGTGTATACATATAAATTAGAATTCTGAGAACTGGAGAAGGCATAAAAATGGTAATTTTTCTTAAGTTGTTATTTTAAAAAGAATTCTTTACAAAAAAATCTCATGGAATTGCTGTCACATGGGTGAACGTCACTAATTTATCTAGGACTTCATTATAATCTTAACGCAGATATGTGCGTTAGCTAGCAACAAAAATATAAAAGAAAAGCATAAGTGCAATTTATTTTCTAATGTAAAAGCATGTATTAATCAGCAGAAAATTTCGGTCATTTAGTTTTCATGCCGTTTAGAATATAAATCGATATTTCTTTCAATTAACTGCTATTCATTTTTTAAAAAAGCGAGGTATTTTAAACGCTACTTTATCACGAAACTATTTTGTTATTTTAGCATGGTATTAATGATTCTTCTGGTTCCTACACATTCGATTTCTCATATTAAAACGGAACTCGCCGAAAAAAGGAAGTGTAATTATCTAAAATACAATTCAGATAATTGCAGCTACAAGTTTGAAATATTTGAAAGTAAGGCTATTTTTGAAAAATTGTATTTCAATTGTATTCTAGCAATATTTTTATAGCACTGCTTTTTTCTGGGAATGTGAGCCTCACCAATGATATGTCACCGTGAATATTTTTTGAAAATTCAGAAGATAAACTATTTTTGTAAATACTTCAATTAATGTATTATTTGACTAGCTTTTAGATTTAACAAGAGTTAACAAATATCTTGTTATTTCCTGATTCCACCCTTTAAATATTTTTTTTAAAATATGTATCCCTAAAATGACGTCGAAAGACTGAATGAAAGAGCAGTGAGAGGTATGGAAAAGTGGTCTAAGTCAACAACTTTGTCTACTTATATCTCTGTAAGTTTACCAGATAAGAGCCTGCAACTTTGTATGTGAATAGATGAATGTAAAAGAAACATTTTACTTATAATATTTTTGCTCTATGGGGGCCGTATAAAAATTTAACTTTTGTAAATTTTTATTATCAGTCTCCTTGGATATCAAAGCATTTTCAAACAATTTCTTACCTTATTTGTTGAAACTTTGTAATTGGAAGTATATATATAAAATCAATATTTAAGGTAATAAACGAATGTTCCACTTTTTTGGGACACCCTGTATATAAAAAGAAGAATGTATATTGTATGTGTGTGTTTGTGTATTCGTTTTTGGTTTTTTATGCACGCCTAAACGATTGAACTTATGGCGACCAAATTTGGCACAGTGATTAATTAGCACATGAGGGAGCTAACGCCGTAAAAATTATTTTAAAATTCGAGTTAAATTTTTATTTATTTAATTAAATAACGAAAATTGAGCTATTTTTAGACGTTTTTCGCCAATAACTTCTAAAATCCTCATAGTACGAAAATTATTTTTACACTACCTTAAAGAGCAAACAATTATCTTTCTAATGATTTCAATTTAATTGCTGTACAATGTTTCCTCAAATTTTAATAAACGTTTAAGAATTAATTTTAAATTCAATATGTAACAATGCTTTCTATTGCTATAAAATAAAATCCAAACCAATTTATAGTTTCATCAAATCCTTTATTCACGTGCTTTTACCGCTGTTAAAGTTAAGAAAATATTGCTTTCTTTGGTCAAAGTAGACTTCTTACAGGGTGGTCCAGCGGGTAATGTTTGAAAAACAATCTAATAGAGGGCGCTAGCTGCGAAAAAGTGAGACCAAACTTGGTGTGCATGATCATTAGAGCGGGCAATTGCATAGGTCTGTGTTTCGTTAGTTGACATGAGTTTAAGCAGTTGTTCAGTTGTGATTTTCATAAGCGAAAATGAATAAAGATTCAACAGATAGCGTCCATTTTCCCGTGGCATATACCCCTGTGATTTTTTTCCTTGTCTGGAAATTTGAAGAGCAAATTGTGGCTGACATGTCCTAAGACTCTTCTTGAATTGAAAGCTGCCGTTGCAAATGTTATCGACACGATTGACAGCGACATCTTCTCAGGAATAATGTGTCGATTCCAGAACCGCCTGTCTGGTGTCCCTGTTAAAGAAGGCTGTCGCATCGAACATTTCTATGACTAATTACTCTCCATGTAATTTCAATATATATCCTTAAAATCTTTTCATCCCTCTTATTGTTTTAAAATTCCGATTCGTTTCAAACATTTCTCGCTGCGCCACGCTGTACTTTCGTTGTTATTTCGTAACATGCACTTAACTTCCGTTTTTATTTCGTAGATTTTAATATGTCCTCAAATATCTAATGACGTTAGTTTAGTTACTACAGGACGTTTCGTTTAAATTTCAACAATTTTTGATGCACTTAACTTCTGT
>BGPR01006625.1:30380-44995 GCA_013235015.1 Araneus ventricosus | reverse complement strand
TAATGACATTAGTTTAGTTACTACGCGACGTTTCGTTTAAATTTCAAAAAATTTTGAATGATCCTAATCAGTACGCAGCAGAGTAGCGACCGGGGAGTAATTAAAGTATGGATGTCAAAGATGTCAGTTTTAGGGGCGCCATGGAGACAAGATATTACTGCATTTACGCCAGTTTTTAAAACAAAATATGATTAGTGGGCGTTAAAATAATACCAGGTCCGAGCTTGCTAAGCAAATGACGACTAGGGTAAACAAATTAATATTCCCTGGGCGTTACTTACCAATACAGCGCCACTGACCATGTTGCCAAAACGCTAATATGTTTGTATCACTTTTTAAAGTCAAATACAATAAGGAGTCGAAATGTCCAGGGCGCCGTTTACGCGAGTTAAGCCTCTTATGACGAAGGGGGGGAGGAGAAAGAAATCATATTATGCGCCGAGCGCCCCTTATCCTTGCAACGCCATTGTCAGTATGTAAAGTCATTAAAGGTCAACCGAGTCGTCTCGTTCCTACGGAGGAGAGAGGGCATAGGGAGAAAAATAAGGAATGGTGCTTCCGGCCAGGCACACAAACACCAAAAAGAAGAGAATGGGGGGCATAAAAAGCATGATATGAATTATTTCTGTTTCCTATGTAGCAGTCCCATGTCCATCCAACTGGTACAGTTGCTGTAATGGGATCAGGAACAGAGGCATGTGGCGACGTTCTGTCTCGGTAGCAAAGATGGGGATGGGAAGGTGGAATTACAAGGGTTGTCAGACACGTGTGAAGTGGTTCAAATTACGGAGACAAAACGAAGAGGTTAGTTTAGCTGCGGGCCGAGGGGTCAGAGACGCAGGAGAGGGCCAAAGAAATTCAACGAAAGACGCTACAGTGAAAAACACTTTAATTGAGTTTAAAGTGCTATAAGTACTTAGACTTGAAAATATTTCTACCCCGAGCGACGCAGAGTCTATAAGCTTATTACTGAAAATAAATAAGTCAATTAGATACAAGTGATATTTATTAGATAAAAAAACCCGAAATAATAAAAATGTGATATGTTATGAAATAAAAATATATCTGTTGATAAATAATGTCATATGTTTACAATATGAAAAATATATCATATGTATACCTTCTAATTTGCGAGTTTTCTTCATATGGTAACTTTTCTCAAAAAAAAATTAGTTTTCTGCTCTTGAATCTATTTATGAAATTATAGTACAAAGTAAATCATTTATACGTATCTTATGAATTCGAATTTTTTAGTATAATTTAACTGTAAAATTTTCAAAGAAAATTCGGCATCTTGCATCAAGATATTTGGAGATCAAAGATTTCATTAGGTTTCCCAAATTATGATATTATAATTAATAATTTAACTGTTGTTCTAGAAAGTTGTCGAGCTAGAACATCTAGCAAAGCAACTGGAGATTTGCTTTTGCAGTATTTTTTGTAACTTTTTTTTTATTCACCATCATAAATCTTTTAATTTCCGATGAGATAAAGAGATAAACTGTTGCACAAGCAGATTTTTTTTCTTTTGCGTGCGAACTGGTACTCCTGTCATACTTTTAGCAAAGCAAGATTTACTTGAAATAGTAAATCTGTCAGAAAGTAAAATCAAGTCTTTAAGTCATTTACTCTCCTTTTCTATTGCATCAATACATTTCCTTTGCGTAGAATAGAATCGATAAAATCAAAAAACATACAGGCTATAGAATTGGAACCACCGACATTTTTTTCTCCCAATGTCTTTCGTAAGTCGAAAGCAATCTCCACCTTCTGTGCTGAAATTCCTGAATTAAGGTTTTACGTTGAGATTTTGTTTACCGTTCGCGTAAACTAATGGCCAAGGCGCCCTTCTGAAGATTGTTTTGAATAGAATCAGATCCTTGAGAACTGGATGTCGACGATAAGTTAAGGTTGTTACTTTGAATCGTGTTCTGTAAGGTATGCCGAGTCCATGGTGATCTAGTGGCCAGATCTCAATTTCGGGGGTTCAATGATCAAAATCTGATTCCACTGAAGACCCGCCGTGTGCGGAGCCAGTTGCACGTTAAAACATACGTAATAGCCAAATTTCCACCCACTGGTGCGAAAGTTTGGAAAGGAAGTGTCAGCTCAGGCATTATCCTGGTCATCTGACTGCTGTTCATAATAGCCCTCGTGTTGCTTCAAAACGGAAACTGAATACAACTAAACTAAACTAGATTTTAATTCTTTAAGCGAAGATAATTGAGTATGCATTTTGGAACAGCAATTCTTCCCTTTCATTTATTGAGTCCCAAAATTTGATACAGATCTTCAATTTTTACGGTATGCTGTACTGAAAAGGAGACTATGGTTATATTTAAAGAATTTTTTAATTACAATTCACGTAAAACATGACGCCTTCACATTATTGCCATTTCCTTTGATGCAATGATCGCATGCCTTCGCCATACTTCGGAAAGGAGTGAATGTTTTAAGTATAAGAACTCCTGGGTGCAACCATATACAGTTTTCCTTGATATAATGTATATCCTTGTCATAGGTGAACCGATGATCTTTCAGAGATTATTTTAAGAGGCTTAAGATATGGGATATATCTGGCGAGAATCGAAGCTATAGGGAGGATGCTTGAGGATTTCTCACAGAAATTCTGTTAAAAGGTCGAGGGCTTTCTTGGCCGCATGTGGCCGAGGCTATCCTAGAACAGCTCGAGGATAACTCTCTTTCGATAGTTTGCCTTCTGTTCTTGTTTTCAATTGCACATTTAGGCTATACAGCATGTTGCCTCACCGTCGAGTGTAGACATTCTCTCTCTTTCTAGCCAGTTGATGGGTAGAGGTTCTTCTTCGTCTAATGAGAAATTAAGCGCGACTTTTCTGGCCTTGATGGAAATCAGCTTTTTCTGATCGTGGAGGGCTGTGACGTCACCACTCCATGGTTTATCGGCAAACACATTGCCCATTGCAATTGGAAATAAGGCATCTACAGTAAAAGTCTCCTGTTCATTCGTCACATTTCATATCATTGGCTGTGTTCTTAACTAGCATTTTTCAAATACTTTTAACTAATACATTGAACTGTTTCATATGTTCGAGCTGGCTATTTCATAAGAAGACTCTACAATCATCGAATTGAGTCAACCCTCTTGTGTAAAAGAATGAAAGTTTACCTACCTACCTCCATATATTGTACACGAGTCTGATTTCTACTTCATAGTCGCGTTGAAAGACAATAACTGCCACACTTCCCCTTTATTATTACTCCTTGATTCGCCAATTTAACAGGATATGTTAATCCGTTGGAATTAGAACCTCCTCCACTTTGAGATGTAGTCCTTTACTTCTCATCCCGGTGACTGCATATTTCCCTTTGGTTTTTTTAGCTTGATAATAATTTCTTGTATTTTTCGTTAACGTGATAGCATGAATATTTCAAACGTTTTCTTTCGCAAATGTGCATGCGTTTGAAAAATCGAGGTCTAACTTGAGACATTAATGCTCATGCATTTCCACCTGAAGAACACGATGCAATATAATTCCATAATGTAATTCAGAGAAATCAGATTAATTCCCTAAGGTTTGAATACAGACAATTGTTGCTCGTTTAACACACGTTAAGTGAACCCTATCCGTTTGAATTTTGAACCTTTTGTGTATCTTGATGAGGCAAATTGCCTGAAACAACATGCAGTTACACATTAATTGGTATGCACGTGACGTCTGTCATCCGCCTGTGATGCTACGTGAATGTTGTCCTTCAGCTAATTACATTTTAGACAGTTGAGGGGGGAACGAACGTGGAAAATCTATCTATAATGTAAATTTAATCAAATAAAGTCGTGTATAAGCTAGTCTTTTTTCTCATATTCGTGATTACTCAGAAAAAGATTTTAATTTGATATAGAGAAACATTTATTTTTTAATTATACAATCCTCCCTTAGTTTCATTCGTTAGTAACACCTTAACGTATATGAAAATGGAGAGTATCAACTAAAATAATCAATGAGTGTGTTATAAATTTCATTAAGAAAACTTTTATAATCATGTATTAGAGCTGACAGTTACATTCGCGAAACAAAAACAGAATGACAGAGGATTAATAAATCATAAGTAATTAATTCTTTTTCTTTTATGTCCCGTAATTAAAAATAGAGAAATGACATTTGCTAATGACTTATATGCCATTTAAAAAAACAACATTGGAGATAAGAAAAAAAGTACTTCCAATTGTCTTTAATTTCTTCAATCTAACACTCAATGGTTCTTTAATTATATTTAGACTTAGTTTAGGAAAAGCTTTCATTATTTTTAATAAAGCATTTTTTTTTACTGTGTCCTCTCATAAACCAAGCAGTAAAGATATCGCTCGAAATTAATTTTTTTAAATAAAATGTACATGATATAATTAAAGTTTCAACGTCTTAACATTTTTAATTGCTTTATAACTTGGCACATTATTTATTTTATAATTTATTAAATTGAGAAGAAATTAATGCTAAAGGAAATGTATTGAAATGACTTTGAAGAATCAGAATATTCGAACATAAAATTTGTAAATTACCATAAACTATTAAAAGAAAAAGACTCCAAGACAAACAAACTATTTGATTTTAATTTTTTATTGTAGAACATCGTCCCTTTTGTTTTTTTTTGTGACTAAGACTAAAAATTTCTTAAGGAGCAGTCCACAATTGAAATAAGAAATTACTTGAAATTTTAGGTAGATTCTTTATAGGAAGTCTACCTATTGCAATGGTTCTCATGATACGACTTCCGAAAAATTTCTGCAGATCTTCAACGATCATCACCCCTAGAGCCCAAAACCACCCTTCGTTAAAAAGTTTATATGTATATATATGTGATTTGCATCGTGATATGTCTTGTTCACTTTGTTTTTATGTTCATATATAACAAGTTATATTTAGTTTATATATATATATATATATATATAGTTCAGCAAATATTTATCTTCACTACTATGAAAAAGATTTGACTAAATATAGCCATGGTATATTATTCCGCTATATAGATGATTTAATATTATTCAATAAAGAAATAAACCTTAAGCCACATATTGACTTCTATCCTGACTATTTAAAACTTATAAAAACTAATGACAATGAAGTAGCTTCAGAATTTTTAGATCTAGATATTAAAATCATAGATAATAAATTAGTAACAGATATTTTTGATAAAAGAAATGCATTTAATTTTCAAATTAATAAATTCCCTTTTTGGAATAGTAATCTTAGCATTTCTGTCTTCAAGAATTTAGTAAAAAATTATATAATTAGAAATAATAATTTAGTAACAGACATTGATATTAGAATTAAGAACATAAAAAATTTTTATTCCTTTGCACTGGATTATGGAATGCCTATAGGTTTTCTAAGAGTATATATAGATAAGAAATATTTAGGTCATTTAGAATAAAACATTCATCTTGGTTTATAAGGGAATAATTTTATTTCTATGATATTGGGATAGTGTTTTCACATATTCTACTCGTATTGTGTAGTTTTATTCAAATTTCACTATTGAGTTATTGGTTTCAGATTTATTAAATAGATGGCGCCAGGATCTTTCAATTGAAATTTTCCTTTTTAATAGACATTTTTACCAGTTTCAAATATTATCTAGATAAATAACTGTTTTACATTTTTTAAAATGGTTTTGAGAATTTTAATATAGGTATCTTACTAATTCTTGATATCAAAAATTAATTATATTTGGTCAATTTTGCTGTTTCATGGTAAGAATTTTGGTTGTGGCAACATGTGATGTCAATGTGTTTGGCGGGTTATATTGAAAGAGATGAATTCTGGTAAGTATAAGAGGAAACGTGATTAGTTAATGTTTATTGAAAAGTATGGGTATTTTATTGAATTATATATATACTGTCTTTAGTGCAATATCTTAGTGCAATATAATGTTATACTACTTATTTTTATCCTGAACCATAGTCGTTTCTATACAGATATGTTTTATTGTTAAGGTTAGTATAAGACTTTTCTTTCTAAATTCTTTCATTTTAGGGTAAATTACCCTGTTTGTTTTTTCAACAACAATAGTAACAGGGATGGTTTGTACAACAAAATTAATTTAACCTGGCTAAAGCTTGTCCACAGCCAAGCTACTATTTTAATTGTTGAAAACTCCATTTACTTGGTTTGCCTATTTCATTACTTTTAATAACAACAGAGTTTGTTTACTTGTTGACATATAATTGCTTAAACTTGATTTTTTGTTCATGGTATCTTTAGTATTTTCAAATTTTTTAGATTTTATTTAAAACTGATGTATTGTTCAAATAATGACTTTTTAGTATAGGATTTGATTCTTGATATGTTTTGTTTACTTTATTTCTGTATGTTTATATACAAATTATATTTGGATATATATATATATATATATATAACGCTTTTGCCCATGTCATCTTATGAACAAGATAACTGGAGTAATTTTGATTTCATTTTAACCAGCCTGCGATATGTTGTAAGGATAGAGAAGATCGCAGCCGAGTTCGTAGATGGGCTAACGAGATTATACGGGGTGGAAATGGTGGGAGGTTGAAATTTTCATTTCCCCATAATTCCTTAACAATTGAAAATAGAAAGAAAATTCAAATTAGTCGAATTATTGCCTAATCATAACGAACAATGTTTGCATTTAAACTGTTTCGATAGCTACAATCGCTTAGAAGTTATGGACTGAAAAGTGATTACCCTTCTCCCCCTAACTTAAAGTACCTTTCAACCTATGCACGTTACCCCTTGTTGGAAAGCTCTCGTCATTTGAAGTCTCTTCTATCCTCTTTCATTCTTGTATCTCTAGTCCGTATGAAAATAGAGGGCGAAATATTCTTTTTTTATATACAAGAGATAATTTTTTTTTGTTGGACTCATAAAAGTCTAAAATGTAGAAGTTAATTTAAATCTGGAGGTTTTTATTTTTTGTATATACTTTCTCTTTGCATAATTCGATAATTAAAAAATGTCTTAACGAAATACAATTATTTATTTTAGTTATTCTTTTAATATTTGACTTAAAAATTTTTCTTTGGAGTTCTAAACTTTGAACGAATTTCTTATCAGATTTCAAAATTCCTGTTGTAGTTGCGAAAATTCAATTCGAGTTTTACGAAAGAATGTGAAAATTTTTTTGATGTATCATTAGAGCATATACAGGGTGTCCAACAAAGGACTCCCTCATTTTAAAATTAAATAACTCGGCAACGGAGATCGATAGAAGAACGAAACCAGTGATATGCTTAGTCTGAAAGCCGTAAAAATCTGATACAAAAGTTTCAAAATTAGTTATAAATGTTGCCGACAGGTGGCGCTGCAGGTTGTAATAGCTATTCAGAATCCGATAAGAAATCTATAAACTGTCCTTGGCAAGCACGAAAAATGCCTAATTTGAATCGATTGTGATGTGATTGCAACGATTACTTGCAAATGACAGTTTATAGCTTTCTTCTCGAAATCTGAACTGTGATTACAACGTACAGCGCCACCTGTCGGCAACATTTATAACTAATTTTGAAACTTTTGTATCAGATTTTTACGGCTTTCAGACTAAGCATATCACTGGTTTCGTTCTTCTATCGATCTCCGTTGCCGAGTTATTTAATTTTAAAATGAGGGAGTCCTTTGTTGGACACCCTGTATATGCAATAAAAAATATTGAAGCTTTTCCCAAAGCAAAACAATAATTAAGTATAATCCGCATTTTATACAAAAAAGTATGGTTATTAACTGTGGCATATAGACAAAACTAATTGATCGAAAAAAGAGTAGTAGCAGTTTACTTTTAGAAATTGGTTGTCTTTGGACTGTCTCAAGTGACATGTGATAATGAAAAAATGTTCTTTCTATTGGATTTAAAAGTTTTCTGGAAGGATATAGAAAAAGCTGTCGTTGTGCCAAACAATATATCGATTTCACTTTCGCAACTCTGTTAAAAATGTGTTAAAAGTCATCACTATCAACAGACAGTTGGAGAAAAGAAATAAAAGTTTGTGACCAAAAGCAAAATGAATCTGGTATGGTTAACGAAAGGAAAAGAAAGAAGAACTTAAAAATAAACGACAAAAGAAGGGGGCACAGTTAGACAGGTTCCTTACCTTTATTGTTTCTGATTTTAACGTTTTTGTATAAGTTGTAAATTCGTTATAATTGCAAATGCTTCCTATTTTATTGTTTCTTATTTCATTTATAATTTAATATTGTCATAGTAATATTCTATAATGTTCAGCAGCATAGTTGCTTAGGGCCTTGCTGAGGAACTTAGATCAGAAAATAAATGTTTTATCCTCAGGCTGCACATTTAACCAACGCTATTCAAAAACTGGTTGACTGACAAATTACCGGCGGCGGCATAATTAGCTGCTTTCCTTCAAGAAAAAAAATTGGATAATCTTCCTCTTGAAGTTCGTAGGAAGGAAACATATCCCCTTATCAGCAGAACAAATACAGAATATATCCATATTAACATATTCATATTAACATAACCATGTTAACATATCCATATTAACATATCCATGTTAACATATACATATTAACATATCCATGTTAACATATCCATGTTAACAGATCCATGTTAACATATACTTATTAACATATCCATGTTAACATATCCATGCTAACATATCCATGTTAACATATCCATATTAACATATCCATGTTAACATATCCATATTAACATATCCATATTAACATATCCATGTTAACATATCCATATTAATATATCCATGTTAACATATCCATGTTAACATATCCATATTAAACATATCCCCTTAGATCAGTCAGGTTTTACCTCAGTTTTTGAAGCTCCTTTTGAATAAAAGAAGATGCTGCTTTTCCCCTGTATCAGAGTCTTCGATCCATGGAATTGGCTTCATATGCCAGATTAAGTTGGATTACAACTATCATCCATTTTCGAGAGTCTGAGAGTCATTTTTGTGGAATCTGAAAGGACAACTTGTCATTTTTATCAAGATGAGAAAAATCATTTGATCTAAGCAAGCACTGCATTTTCGTAAAATCAAAAATATGTTTTCATTATTTGTGATAAATACTTGTTGTGTTGTTTAATTTTTAATAATGATTGGGAGCCTATGGGAACCTGCAACATGATCAAGGAAATTTAAATCACATGCCATAACTATATTTTTAAAAAATCTGTACGGAAAGGCAGAATTGTTAATTTTATCTCATTCATGAATGAAGGTCTCCAAGAAATTGTCACGTAGTTGAAACATCTGGCAAATTTATGTACTGAAACAATATCGAGAATATATTCTGGCAGAATTTACATGTTATTCTGCTTGATTTAGTTTAAAATGTATTACAATTTCGGATATTAAGACCATAATATAATAAAACAAAGTTTACAACTAAGCAAGTTAGATTCGTAGCTATAATTCATGACAGAAGTTAATTTTCTTACAGGACATCTGCGTTATAATATTTGTTCATGCTACATTTGATATTGAACTTTATATGCAACATGTTAGGAGGAAAATTTGAAAACATATTATCTTTTGCAAGTACGAGGAGCTAAATAAGTTTATTTAGTTATGATATATGAATGCTCCGAATTGAAGTAAGGAAAGAATTTTTAAGCGGATCTCATAACTCTGAGCCTTCGACAAAGGAGGAGTACGTCACCTGAAGCGGACCTCATAATTCTGAACCTTGGACAAAGGAGGAGCACGACACCTGAAGCGGCCCCCCAAGTCCAATCTTCCACGTCACACCAGCCGCATGAAGTTTAAGCTTCAGTGCCAGATTTAACATGCACCAGTCTCACATATATGAAGGATTTTCGAAGAAATTGGGTTTCAAATCCATATCCTTCTGGTACTGAAAAGAACAGATTCTGTGGGGACATGTGCAATAGGCTTAACCAGTACTAAATTTTGGACTTGATTACGGTGTTCCGGTTTCAGGAAATTTTTATCATTATTATTTTCTTTAACTTGGTGTCATTCTATTACTCGGTTAACTGTTCTCGAGTTTTCGACGGTTTTAGGAATTGTTTCGGTTTCTTCTGAATTATTATCTTGCCCATTGTAAAGTTTTTAGATCTTTGGTGTACTTCTGTGCAGTTTTTGTATTGCGTATTGTCTCACAATTTTTGTTTGTAACTGTTTGGTTTTAAATGCTATTGATTTTAATTTGGTTACCTTTTGTATGTGTTTTGTGTTTTTAATGTTTAGATTTTGCTCTTAATCTTTTTGTGTTTTGTGTTTTTAATGTTAAGCTTTCTGTGTCTTGCGTTTTGTGGTTTTGCTTTTTATCTTTTTGTGCTTTCTGTTTTTGCCCCCCCCCCGGGGGGGTGGGTAGCACACTGTTGTCAGCGATGATTTTAAATTGTTCTTCTCACCCCTTGGGATTCTTTGTAAACTCTTATCTAATGTAGTTCATTTCTTTTGTTTTATGTTTCCCCTCCGGCCTGCGGAAGGCCTTACACCCTCCTGGGTAGGCTGGGCCGGAGCGGGTTCTAAATAAATAAATAAATATACTTCTGGTACCGGAGTTCAGAAGAATCTCATTAATTATGACGTTCGGAGAAATGTCAACAGATATGCATAGAGATTTTTTTTATATGAATGCTGACTTTTTTAGAGATATTTTCGCCAGAAACTTTGTCTAAAAATGTTAGATAGCACAAAATAATATAAATAAACAAATATCAAAATAAGTTACCTCTTTATAATTTAATTCTGCTGTGAAGAAAGTCAATACAATCAATATCTGTCAAGTAAATTGTATATTTCAAACAAGGTGGAAAATTATTTTCTGTAATAACTTAAATTATTAAATTTTAATAAATCTTAGTGGCAGTTTTGATTTAGTTTATTTTTATTTTTCTCCTAATGATGCCACCATGAAATTTTATTCTTTCAATTATCTCCAATATCTTGGATTAAAATTGAAAAACATTATAAAGCACCAATCTATTCGTTTTAACTAATCATTGTTTCCATTTGTCCGAACAAACATTCATTGTTTTGCAATTAACTAGTGAAATGATTTCCACACAGTTTTTCATATTTGTGAAACCTGAATATTTAAAAAAGACCTCACAGTTTTGTAAATAGATTTTTAAATGAATCTAAAAATGTGCAGAACTTTAGGAAAAGGGGAAGAATGAATGCCATAAATTTTAAATGTCTACTTAGACTCAAATCGCATTATCCACATTAAGCTAACAAATTTTAAACCAACAATTGTACCGTTTACCAATAATTTTACATTATTTCATTTAAAAAAGCATTGCAAAATTTACTAAGAAATCAATTAAACTAATTGCTTTTAATATTTTGTATTTTTTGTCAGTTTTATTCTCTATATTATTTATATCAGAAGAATTAAACCATTTTTATTTTGCAAATAAAAACTAAAAGTAAAATAGCTTCCTTTCTTTAGAAATTACATTTTTGTACATAACATAAAACGGTTATAACTGTTTGCTTGTAAAAATAGATATTTAATTAAGAAAAAAATCATAATTTTAGCTTTGAAGCTGCGTCATCACTAATTGAACGCTATTTGCTCATAATGATGCAATTAGCGAAATAGCTTAATGTTAGCTTTCAAATCATTCTTAAGAGCTAAGTGCCGATTTAAATAAACTTATTTTTGCTTTCTTCGAGCATTTGCGTTATCATTACAGCTTGGGGACTAATTTAGGACATTTTAGGAAAAGCGAAAATAAAGTCAGACAAATATCGCAAAGTGTTGCTGGAAAACTATTGCATCAAACATTACTGTTTTTTCCTACTTGTAACATCTTTTATTGAAGTGTTTAGGATCTCTTATTACATCCATATTAAATTAATTTGAGGTGAAAATTACAACAAATATAAGAAAACGCCATTTTGGATATATATCATGAGAGTGGGTGTCAGAAATAGACGATACTATAATTTATAAGATCCAGCGCTACTTAAAAGTCAAAATTTTATATTTTCCGTTATTACTTGCATATAAATTATTTGTGATATATGTTTAGAGACATGCTTTATTATAAACGTCTTCAATGTTTCGTACTAATACAGGTATGTGAAAACGATATCTGTAAGCTTTTCTTAGCTTCTGATTTAAAATTCTAAGATGAGCAACAACTCACCTAGAATAAACTCCTTTTTCAAAAACTTTCTATGAAATCTCGCCTCGGTATTCCTTAATCATTTAGTTAGACTAATCCCCATAAATTTAACTGCCGACACAATTATTCATGGCTGCAAGAGAAAATGAAATCTTTAATCTTTTTTTAAATCAAGAACATGGGTTTCAAGAATAAATCACTAACTTTATCCTATTTTAGATGATGAAGTAAGTTTACGTTTCTGAAGGACTTCCAAACATAAAATCACCATCATTTGTATTATGCAAGCGGGAGACAAAGAATAATTCCAGGCAATCAGTTACAGCAGTTCAGTAATACTGTTTAAATGCGTATTCTATTTAACTATTATTTAAAAGATGCTGGTTCAAAAACTACCAACCAAATTTCAGCCAGTTACTTTCTTCTCACAACCAATAGAAGATCCGTTTATCTGCAATTAATGTGCAAGGACATCTTCTAGTGTTTTTCATATTGAAATTATAGTATAAAGTATTGCCCTATTGAAAAGCAGGCTTGGGTTTTATCTCAAGAATATTTTGATTACAGTTGATGTGTAGCATGACATCTGAACGTTATTTATTTTATTTATTTATTTAAAGAAAAGCACACTACAGAGAAAACTCCATATACAAAGTGCTGACAAACACACAAAGAACAAAAGTCAGAATCAGTAAATAAAAAATATTAGCCTTAGAAAGCAAAAAGTAGACCACAGAGAATATATAAAATCATGAAACTTATGCAAACGTATGTATAATTAAAAACGAAAACACATAATCACAAAACTTTAAGACACACTATGACACCAAAAGTCATATTTAAAAAAAAAATTTAAAGCTCATTTCCAAAAAGCAAGGGTCAAAAAGTCAAAACCCGCAAACACCAAGTATAATAAAAAACACACCAGGAGTTTAAAAGTTTAAAAACGTAAATACACACTTGAGATTAAAAAAAATGCAACACTTAAGATAAAAATAAATCAAACACGACACCATAAAACTGGTCGAATACATAAGAACACGGAAAATCAAATTGACATCGATGTATTGATCCCGGATATCCCTTATCAACACTTAGGAAGGGAGAGGATGGATCCAGTGCAGATACTCCTGTGTTGCTGACGGATCAAGTTTTCTTTGGTGTCCAGCACTTCCTTCTCACTGTGAACCCATGATTTTCTGTGATTTTTTAAAATGCCTAAGATACGGGACTCACTTGAGGAGATAACGGGGTTGAATGGAAGAAGTTTCAAGACTTCCCATCAAAATTCCCTTAACAGGTTGGAGATCTTTCTGACTACATGTCGCCTAGTGCTGTCCTCGACTCTAAACAGCTAAATTAAAATCCTAAATCAAATCATAAAATCATTATACTGCTAGCTATCAAATGATACAAAAAGAAGAAGAGAAAGAACAGTAGCAATCAGTCCTTAAATACTGCAACAGACTCGTCGCTATTGGTCGATGGGTGTCATCACAAAGAGGGCGGATCCAATCTACATGTAATTACAATTCAGGATATTGCCAGATGCCGCGATGATGCCACATATTCATGAATAAAATTATTATATTATAATTTAACCTTCATACCCTCCGGGAATATTTCAATAGGAATAGTTTTATAGTAGGCAAAGTGATGCTTTGATGACTTAATAATTAAGTTAATGTTCTTCAACACTTTGTATTATGACTTAACTTGCTTGATTTTTTTTATCCTGATTATTTAGGCATTATGACAATACTGGAAAGGCCAAGACTTTGTTTTCCATTTTTTTCATTGTTTGGGGATAAAACCTACATATTATATTAACGGATCTGACTCCGTTGAGAGTGCTATTCATTTACGTATCAGATAAACCATTATTTATAAATTTTCCATGATACTACCTCACTATGTGTATTTGACAAAAAATTTAGTTGAAATCATACAAATAAAAATTCATCTTTCGAAACTCTTTTAAATAAGGTTGAGAAAAAGTGAAAAAAATCAAGTTTATTTCTGAATGTCGTTGCTAATTTATTAATGATAAACTGAAATAAGCATATCGAATACTGTCAGAGCAGAAATGTCATTAAAGAGTTTGACTGAAAACGAATATTGGAAAGTTGTGATTGGTAACATATTTTAAATGTTGTTGTGTATTGAAAGTCTTTAGAAGGCAGGATAAATGGGAAATAATATTCAAAAATATAAATGTGTAGGAAACAACTTCTAATTCATCAAATAAAATTATGCAACTATAATTATGGCAGTATATCCATTTATACATTGTTGATTTTTTTAGATTCTATATGAAAATAAATTGACAGATGCCACACACGTGGACAGCAACTTCAGACGACACAAAATGTTGGTCTGTTTAAGTTCTTTCAGCCCCAGCTCGTTGTAGAGGGATCCATTTTCAACACGGCCTTTCCCTATCTGATATGTTACTAAATGCTTCAACAAGACAAGAATTGTTGAAGCATTGCCTAACTAATCAGGAATAGTTGAAAGAA
>BGPR01006625.1:0-30370 GCA_013235015.1 Araneus ventricosus | reverse complement strand
GTTACTAAATGCTTCAAAGAATTGTTGAAGCATTGCCTAACTAATCACGAATAGTTGAAAGAAAGAATTGTTTGTTTCTTATTTTAATTTTGTTACTATTTATTTGTGGTTTTAACGTTAAATGTCATAATTTTTATTTGTTTATTATTTATCAACAAGACAAGCCATCTCTACCTAAATTCAAACAATTCAAGTTGATTTACTCGTATTTGCTGTTAAAGATTATTTTGCTGATTTATTTGTAACTAAAGTGATAAAATTGATTTATTTAATCTTATTCTTTTTAAAATTAAATTTTGAAGATATTTTTTTAGTTGAATGTGTAGAATTAATTATTAATTTAATTTTAAAACACTTGCTCTATTTTAAAAAAATTACTTTAAACGTTAGCTATATTTATAGAACTGATCTCAATTTAAGCATGAGATTACGCATTTCCTCTTCCATGTCGTTAACTTGATCTTATTATACCAAGAAGTGTAATTAACTACGGTAAAATAGTTAAAAATTTAATGGGCTTTATATTAAAAACGTAAATATTAAAATTTTAGAATAGATTATAGTTAGTGATTGAAAATAAAAGGGAAAGAGCCCAATGTTTAGTTTCCAAAATTTCTTGGTTGCGTTCAGCGAACAGAACCGTGTTGAATAAAAAGGAGCAATACATATTGAGTTTAAATGCTGTTTAGAAAGACAATTTTAACAAATCGTTTCCTCTGACAACAAGTCAATTTGACATTCCTAAATTTGTGAAAAATATGCACCACTGCCGACAGGTAAGTGTCTAAGTATTTATATACAGATAATGAATCTTTTGGAAAAAGTACTTCTCTACCTATAAACGTATTTACCAAAGGCTTGAGTTGCAAATATATTTTTCATCTATGAAGAATAATAATAACAAAAAAAGTATTATTGAAGTTTTGGAATTTTAGAATGATATAAATATATTAAAAATATTTAATAAATAAAGGAAGTGATTATTTCCAGGTACTGTACCTGCGGATAAAACGCTATTTGCAGGTACTGTACCTACGTGTAATTCGTTATTTGCGGGTACAGTACATGCAAATAACGAATTATTCATAGGTACAGTACCTGCAAATAAAGTTTTATCCGCAGGTACAGCACCTTCAAATAACGCTATCCATAAATAGGAGCTAAAATAGCCCTTATAAATTCAGTCCAAAAATATTTGTTGTTTAGCAAATACTGGAAAGAATTAAGGAGGCATCTAATCATCGGAATCACACAGACATACAAATAGTATACATTCATCATGGGCTAATTTTATCGAATAATCCAAGTTTAAATTTAAAAATAATTGTGGTTAAAAATAAAGAATACTGTTTAAAATATTTAAAATATATATAATCTACTTCTCAGTTTAGTCTTCAAGTATTTCGTGTTCCAAAGTATGTGATAAAAATATTTCTGAGTAAAAATAAGAGATGTAGCGGTTACAATTCACTGCCTTCTCCTTTTCATGGTAGGTGGCGCTACTAGAGCCATCCGGGTTTTTCCCATGATGCCTCTCTCTCTCTTCTTCTTCTGTGTACTTGTCTTGTGTTGTTGTTCTCTGTCTTGCGTCTTGTACCTTTTAATGTACTGTGTCGTGGAACTTAGCCATCTAATAAAAATGGTTCCTGAAATTGAATTAATTCTTCAACAGCGAATATGACAACAATATAAACATGAGTCTCGTCCCTCTACAAAATAAAATATCCAATACCTTTTATTAATAATATAAAGTACAATAAATCAACAAATAAATTTTAAATCTTAACAGTGTATAAATTTACTTTTAATTTTGGCGAATATAACCATCTTATCAAAACTGTTAATATATATATAACATACATTTCATAATTTAGTTAAAAAGCAGTTCATGTATTTTTTTTTGAAAAAGGATCCTTATACGCATATGAAAGACAGAGGAATAAAATAATGATTTTAATTAGTGATATAAAATACACCCTGCTCTTTCTACTTAATGTTTCTTTTGACAATATTTTACGTGTAATTAAAGAGCTATTTTCAAATACCACGGATATTAGAGTGGATTTGTATTACACAACTAGGAGTAATTAAGAAAAGTTCAGACTCGAAAGACCTTCAATTAATCTTCAAGTTAAATAACCATTCAGTCTGTTTGTTCGAAACATTTATTTCCATTGAGTCTAGGCCTCAAGCCCAGGAACCTTTCTAATGATCAGTTTAGCTATATAAAGCTTCTTATTAAAAACGGAGAGAGTTCATAAATTTTCTTAAACGGTTCCGAGTTGTAAAAATTACTCTGAAGCGCAAGATATTTTACTAAAATCTTCCATATCTCGAATGCTTTCTCTTACGCTGTGTTTTAATTGGATGTGCGGCAGTAATCATCTTGAATATCATTCGCATGAGAAACAGTGAATTTATTTCCATTTCATTGAGTTGTGCTATGTCATAATAGTTCTGTATTTCCCTATGAAATCTTGCCATCTTCCGGATTGTGTCTCTTATCTGCAGCAAAATTAATCAACAAAAAATGAAATAAAATTTCTATATCCTTAAAATTAGTGAAAAGTCAACCAACTTAGATAGAGAACATGGATTTAAATAAATAAAACAAAACTTACAATCTCTTAGTTGGATTTTGGATATTTATTGTATGAAATATGTGTTATACATTTCTATAGTAAAATATTTTAGTCTATTAGCAAAACCAAATACCGTCATAATAAAACTACTATCATTTGATGTTTACTAAAAGGTTATAATAAAATAGATAATTGAATCTTTTATTTTAGAAAGACACACGGTACATTGTCAATAGCTGTGATTTGTTCCTTTTCTAAAATAATTTATTCAATTATGGGTTATTCCATTGAGAAGCCCTACAGGAAAGATTCGTTTTAAAGAAAGACTATTGTGCATAATTAGTACAGTTCTGAAAAGGAAATGTATTCTTTAAATATTTTTCGAAATCTGTTAAAAATGAGACCAAGCTCTTAATACAAAGCGTTAACTCTTCAACTTACCCGTTGCAATGAGTGAACTTTCACTTGCACTTTTTTAAGAACGTCACGATATTTTCCCAGATAGCAATTTTTGTTTGCGGCAAACTTGCAACAGTCTTGCACTGCAAATCTGCAAGCTTGCAGCAAGATTGACACGACATGAGTGCAAGTGTGAAACAAGCTTGCAGCAAGTTAACGCAAGATTCAAAGTCACCACGCGACGAACTTGCAGCAAGCTTGCCACGTCAATCTCATTGCAAACAAAGCTAAAACAGAGTACGATCACAATCTCGGATTAGAGCTCGCTACCTAGCGCTTGCTAGCATGACGCTCTAATCACTCGACCAAATAAACTCTGAGAAGAGAAGAAAGATTTCGCTAATGCGTCGTTCGATTCGATTCGTATACGATTTATTATAAACTCTTTTCTTGATTTCATTAATTTTTTAAATTTTGTGTTGAGAACATGATTTGAAATCAAAGAGAGAGCGATTTTCGCTATAATAACTACGTTTTGCTAGTAGAATAAATTATGAAATTAGGGTTCAGAAGTAATTACTTTTAAAATGGGACCAAATGTAAGTTATTATTTTTCAACGAACATTGACTGTTTTTTAGGTTTAATTTTGTTTATAAATGTTAAAATTTCAACATTAAGAAAAAGGTGATATAGTTTTCTTTAAAGTGCGAGTTCTATATTTAGTAAAAAGATGGAAAATGTTTCAAATTTTTTTATATAAAAAAGTTCGTTTTTTCACAAATTATCATTAATTTATTGAATTAATAAATTAGGAGGGTCTAGGAGATGTTATTAAAAATCGGATGTTTTTCAAAACAGAGACAAAGATAATTAATTCCCAGATAGAACGTACGTTTGCAGCACAAGTTTGATTTTTACTTGATATTACCTTGTCATGGCAAATTTGACGCGTCAAGCTTGAAGCGAAACTGTGGCAAACTAACAATGTCGCTGTTATATGAGTAGTATAGTCAACAAGTGTGCTTGGCGAATTCCTACTTTTCGAAAATGGAAGAGCAACGAACTAGTGCGAAATCTCTGGTAAATTTCGCAACAGCCTTTATTGAAACATTTTAGTTGCTGCAGTAGTTTTATACAGAGTGAGTCAGTACTACACCGATAAATATTAAAGAGGGGGCAGGAAGCATAGAGAGGACTTGGAATAGCATAACATTGCCACGTCTTCTTCATGCGGTAGATGGTGTTCTTCTGGAGCTGGACTGCAAGTTGTTCACGAAGAAAACCGGCATTTGAAAAACATATGGAAATAAACATGAAGACGGACTCTTGTACAAATATTACCCACATGTATTCAAAGAAATCATATTAACAAATCGAATGATAGACATATTTGTTTCATTTTAACCTTCATAGATGCGAGTAATAAGATGCATTCGGATATTGTTAACTTAAGACTACGTTCCTCCCATTAGGATCTCAGGAACCCAACGCCAAAACGCCATAAAAAACGTTGTATGAGAGATCCTCTATAAATCGGTAACTACATAAGTTAAAAACATAACTAATGTCTTATTTTAGAGATAAAGGGTAACAACAGCTGTTCCAAAAAAATTTGAAAATCGGAATTGTAGTTCATCGACAACTGAGTCGCGAATTTGGGAAAAAATACACATGAAGTCTCTTTTCCTGTAGGTATCATTATTAGAGTTGTCATCGTCTTCCTCGTCTTCATCCTCCAAATTCTGTTCATCATTTTCAGATGCTCCATCAGCGAACTCATTATTATCTAATTATTTATTATCATTAATTATTTTCATTAACTATTATTTATTATTTTATATCATTAGTTATTATTTTATATCATTATTTATTATCATTAACTAATTATTTATTATCATTTTGATTTGAACATGGTGCCACCAAATTATCCTAGTACTCTGGGGAATTCACATATTGATTCAACTTTTACAAGAAACATTAGTCCCGAATTATTAAATTATGTTTGCTACTTTTCATATCATCGACCAATCCTACACGAATTGTAAGATATCCACTCACGATTGAAGAATTCAAGACAAAAGAATTGACATTGTAATATATTTTATGGAGAAATAAAACAGTTTTCATTGTAACCTTAGTTTCATTTTGTTTCGACAATTTTCCATACATTAGTATTTCAGAGAAACAAAAGAGAATTGAGAGTAACTTCGAGACACAAAAGAGAATCACGAGTAACAAAGAGAATCCGAGAAGCTTCGAGAAAAAAAAAGAGAATAACTAGTAACAAATGGACACCGAGAAACAAAAGAGTCACGCGAGTAAAGTAGTCCTACTCCTTTAACATCAACGGCTGTTTGAGAAAGACAGCCTCCAGCCATTTTCCCCCAAAACTGTACAAAAGTTAAGTGCTTATTAAGGACAACAATGAAAATAAATGCATAGCTAGTTTTTATACACATTTACAAATAAACCTTTCCTTTTTCATACCGATAAAATTATAATTTTTTTTATTTGTCTATTTTTTATCGCTTTAAAATTGTTTTCTGAGTCGTCAATCTCATCACCTTGGTGCGTATTATGAAATCTGTTTTCATGAGTTGCTTGAAACATTGCTTCTCTACGTGAATAATAAATTATAAATATAACCTACAATTGAAATACAATAAACATATTTTCCATCTCCGTAATTACAATAAATGAATTCACTTCCACAGTATTATTATCGATGGAAAATATCCTCTATTTTGCGGCTTGATAATAAGTATGATACTCAAGAATAATGTGTAAAAGAGTAAATTTGATATTTCACTCAATCGACATAATTTCCATTCCCTAGGGCAATCATTCTGCGATTTTTATGAAAAATGGGAAACACCATTGAAAGAAAAGCTATTTTTAAACAAATTTTAAGAAATATATGGTTTTAAAGAATGACACAAAAATTCCTATTTTAATAATGCCATTGAAATTTCTTTCTGTTTATCTGACGTTTGAATTTTATGTACTTATCATGTTTTCAGTTAGTTACATACATCGTAAACACGTATAAAAAAGACTTATTAAACTTTGTTGTTGTTGTTTTTTTACAAGAAAGCATTTTATACACAGTGAAGTTGAAATTTAATAATAATATGATAAAAAAAAACCCTGGATATATTAAAAATACTATCATTTATTGGAAATTCAGCCAAATTCGAGATAAATTTCTTTAACAGCAGGAGCAATCTTCTAAATGAAGTTTTCTTCAACACGAAGATCTGAGATGTCAAAAAGGTCTGAGCCTGAATAAAAAATTCTCTTAGTAGTTTTCAAGGACTTGGTGATGACTAATATGAGATCACGTACGAAAACTTCAATTACAGGTAGGCGGGTACTCGTGGCGGAACTTGAAGTATCTTTTGATTATTCTTACACTGCACTCGTTGAAAGAAAGGGAAGATATAATTTCAAACAATGCGAGGAATGCTGTACAGCAATCGTCCAGGTGGCCTATCGCGTGTTCTTCATTTCATTCAGGAGAACTTTACGCGTATGGAATGAAAGCGAGTAAATAGATCACGGTTTAAGCGGGAAATCGCAAGCCCAGTTTCGTGCACAAAAGCTACGACAAATTACTTTAAGAAATAAGGTAGCGCGCCATAAGATTGCAGAATGCCACGATTTTCCATTCTGCATGAAATTATTAGATGCTCGCATGTGAAAAAGGTGCCGTCAGAGTAATTAAAAAGTTCATGACTAGTTTTCTATATATCAGAATAAAGTTCAAGATTTCGAAAGGATCTTCGCCAGAAAATGGTCTTCATGGCTTTCTGCATTTGCCTACAAACCTAACTTTTCTATTTAACATTTATAGTTTCTTTGGATCTATTGTTTTATTTCTGTAATAATATTTAATCTGTATATAATTTATAGAGTGTGTTATTGAATCTGTAATTTTTATCTCATTTCATTGATTGCTGGGCTGCGCTATTGCAGCTTCAGTTGATCCTAAATATGACACTTCCCTTTGATATTAAAAGTTAAATAAGAATCATTTTCATCAAAGGGAAAAATTAAATTGTAAAACTGAGTATGTCGATAAAATTAGTAATAAAAATTTATTTATTGCGAAATAATTATGATATTTGTCATTCAGATTAAATTTTTTTAATTGTAAAAAGAATTTCTGCAATGTAAACTGACAAAAACAACTCCATCTATGCTTTTGAATAAAACGAAAATATCGGGAAACTGTTTTAATGTAACTTATTTAATTTGTTAACTTAGGTAACAATAATGCCTAATGATTTCGTATCAGTTACAAGAAAGATAACATTAATAGCCTATGTTATCGAATTTTAGATCAAAGTCAGCATCAGTATATAGTAGATCTACGTTTACAAAATAGTTTTCATTGTACACATGGATTTTCAGGCGAAACTGCAAGTGCTTTTCTCATCATGCATGCATTTTATGACAATAAAGCTGGTATTTTTAAATTTGCTTTAATTAGATGGAAACTTTTAACCCGAAAACAACTGAAAATTCTTTAAAATATTTTTAAGAATAACAATTAGCTAAAAGTAAACAAAACTGTGATGGTTTAAGTAACTATATGTCTTGCATCAGCTTAAGATAAATGTTATTCAATAAACGAAAAATGAACAAACGTTGAAATTAATTAAAAATAAATAATTCTTTAAATGGGACTTGATGAGAACTATACTGAGAAGAGGAGTATTAAAAAATACATTCTTGTTAAAATCTATGTTTTCTTACGCATGTATTATGAAATCTCTGAGAGCAAGTGAAGACAAGAATACTAATTCATAAAAATTGAGAACCTCAATTATTTCTCCTGAAATTCAATTCCAATGAAATAATCCTTTATTTGATATTAAAAGAAGTATAATTACTCGAAATTTCTTATTTTCTACTAAATTACCATTCTTTATAGTATTTTGTTTTTCGAAACTTCAACATAATTTTTTTTGTTAACATTCATGAAATATCTTCTATCTCTATATAACGGCAAAATCTTTATCTTTAGTTAAACTTAAATGTGCTTTTGTTCCGTAATTTTAAAAAGCATTGTGTGAATGTGAGTGCATTGTAAAAAGTGACTTTGGAGCTATAAAAATTATTATATTCTACAAAATTTCATTTCAATTTTTATGTTTTCTTCGGAAGGGTGTGGATGCGAAGCTTCTAAAATAATTGTAAAATTTTTATTGTTTTCAAATTTATGCTTCAGAATGAGTATTGATGAAATACTAATTAACATCCTAAACCATTTCGATAAAAATAACTCTTCAAAACTTTGTAATATGTCGGTTTACATTGCTTTGTTTCTATTTATAAATTTATAGTTGATGTGTCATGCAAAATATGTAAAAGAATATTTAGTATAGATTTTATAATCTTTTCTAGACTAAGAACAAGAAGCCAAAGAACAACGTTGAAACTAGGTGATACTTCGACACTTTGTCTAAAAATCTGAAGAGAAATCACAGATTGATGTAATAAGTCAATATTATGCTGCTGTCTTCTGTGAGTGCGTTACTAAGTATTGCTAAAAATCTGAAGAGAAATCACAGATTGATGTAATAAGTCAATATTATGCTGCTGTCTTCTGTGAGTGCGTCAATAAGTAATGAGTACTGGAATAAGTTATGCGAAAATTAATAAATTATAAACGCATAAATATCTGAAGGGCTTTTGAAGTAATCTGGACTTAAAAGCGTTTCTCCTATGCTAGTAGTTAGCAAATAAAATTTACAAAAATAGAGTATTTTGCAAAAAATACAGGGCTTTCAAATTTTACTATAAACATTTCTTGGAAAAATCAAAATCTTTCTTTTCTAGATATTAGACATAAGTTTCCAGAAATAAATGAGACAATTGCTTAAAAAGTTTAGCACTCAGATTTTAAATATAATGTTTGTCATAACCCACTTATCAATCATATTACGATACTTTCCAATCATCGTGAGCTCATGAAAGAGAGCTGATTGTATATTTTAATTGATAGAAATATATTTGACTGTTGTCCATTCTTTTTACTGGCCAAATCACTGTATTTTTTCAAATTTATCCAAATAATTCTATTTATCGTTCACATATGCAGGGTGTCCACACTTATCGTGAACAATAGCTAATTTCTAAACCGTTAGGGATAGACATATAGTTCCAATTGAAGAAATGCTTTAAATGAAGGGCAAAATTATAATATATGTGTTTTGAGTGAAAAAATATATTCCTGAAAAAGTTACGAAATCTAACTTTTTATACGATCCTCCGGTCCTATCAGTCATATCTAGTAATTTTTTTTGACACTGTAATATTTTAAACAAAAAAAAGTCCCACTCTTCTGCGACTAAAACTGACCGAGTTATGGAGCTTTGAATATCGCTGACTTAGACCACTTTACACCATTTCAATAGCCGTCTTGAAGACGATCCACCAATCAATGCACAGTAATTGCTCGACGAGGCCGCTGATTGGTTAAAAATCATGAAATTCAAAGCTCCATAACTCGGTCAGTTTTAGTCGCAAAAGAGTGGGACTTTTTTTGCTTAAAATATTACAATGTCAAAACAGTTTGACTAAATATGACTGATAGAAATATGATATGAAATATGATATATTCGGGGGACCGTATAAAAAGTTAGAATTCGTAACTTTTTCAGGAATATATTTAGTGACTCAAAACACATGTATTATCATTTTTCCCTTCATTTAAAGCATTTCTTCAATTGGAACTATATGTCTATCCCTAACGGTTTAGAAATTAGCTATTATTCACGATAAGTGTGGACACCTTGTATAACATGCTGTAGTATTTAATTTTCTTGAAACCTTTTGGATTGATCGAACAGATACAATATTACCTACTCAAACTTTACGGTTTTTAATATTTATTGTTTTTCACTTAAAAGATATATTCCTCCTTTTCTCCTTCTATTTCATATAAAACGATAATCTGTAGACTGCATTGTTGGAAATTTCATAATGAAATTCGATATTTTAGTAGAAGTTTTAAGGAGAATCGATTATTTCTTGAAACTGGATATAATTCTAAAGCTTCCCTGTTTCTTTCGATTTAGCGGCAATAAGCCATCTTCTTAGAGGTATTGATTAAAATCTAGTATATAGTTTCATGGAAATTAGAAACTTAAAAGATTTATTTCAGTTTTTTTCAATAATCGATGAAAATATTATCTCATACTTTCAAAATACTTTCGGTTTGAGAGAACTATTTTGAGAGTTACTATTTATATCAAAAAGTCATTTCCTAATTGGATGAACAAAGAATGTTTCAGATTTCATAAAGCAAAAAAAAAAAAATTATTCATATTTTGTCCAACGATGGAAATTAACAATAATTATTCATAAGAAAACATAGGAAATTCAAGTCTAGAAATTTTAATTTCGTTTAATAAGACTTATTGTGCTGTGAAAGTCATTAGTTTACCTTCTTTTTCTGTTGTCAATGATGAAAGACAAGTTTGGGATTTTTAACTATGGTCTCTCTTTGTTTGTTTCTGTACCACTTTTAGTGATTCCTTAACATAAAGAGGTAGGGTGACACTCAACAGAGTGTCCACGCTTATCGTACACAATAGCTAATTTCTAAACCGTTAGAGATAGACATATAGTTTCAATTGGGAAAAAATTTCGAATTTCATGATTTTTAACCAATCAGCGGCCTCATCGATCAAGTACTGTGCATTGATTGGTGGATCGTCTTCAAGACGGTTTTTGAAATGGTGTAAAGTGGTCTAAGTCAGCGATATTCAAAGCTCCATAATTCGGTCAGGTTTAGTCGCAGAAGACTGGGACTTTTTTATTTAAAATATTAGAGTGTCAAAAAACTTTTACTGAATATGACTGATAGGACCGGGGGACCGTATAAAAAGTTAGAATTCGTAACTTTTTCAGGAATATATTTATTCACTCAAAACACATGTATTATAATTTCCCCCTTCATTTAAAACATTTTTTCAATTGGAACGATATGTCTTTCCCTAACGGTTTAGAAATTAGCTATTGTGCACGGTAAGCGTTGATACCCTGCATGAAAGACTACATGCGTGCTTGTACAAGGATCTGTGAAGTGTTTAAGAAATTCTGTTGATTTTTTTTCGTTGATCTACTCTCCTTTTGCTTGTGATCTCTGTTCTCAGGTTTTGAATCGAAAAATTAACTGTAAAATTAGAATAACTGAAAATTTATCCTTGAATACCAGAATACTTGAAATCTATATCACAATATTTTTTATAAAACTAAAATAGTATAAGAACATTAAGAATCATACTACTCTTTAGAGCCTAAGAACATAAAAATGTTCAAGTGTGACATTTGAAACAAGAGCAATTCAGAATCTAGAAGATAAGATCATTATTGCATCGATCATGTTTCAACTGAAATTAAATCCTAAAGTAAAAAAGAAAATTGATTAAGTTGGTTTACGCCCAGTTAAACCAATATTAATGGATAGTCGTCATTTCGGCAAAATATCGTTCTTAACCAATGTCAAGTTTCTGATCATAATTTGTAAATTTCACATTCATCACATAAATAAATGTACCCACGGTTTATGTGTGAATCACGTTCTGCCCTTTTATATAAAAAGGGTAAAGTATTGCTTATTATTTCGTCCGCGTCAGGATCAAACAATTATCCAATCACAACGAAAATCCACTATAATTAAGATGAGTACCGGCAACAGACGTCAAGAGAAAAGAAAACATTGATGACACTAATGATACTTGATGACTTTTTATACTTACGGAAAAAAGTACTTTCTTTCCCTTTGAGTAGACTTAGTCAAGCTTAGATAAGCTAGATATCGCCGATTAATTCATATCCGCTTGACAATTTATCCCACTTATCCGTCCCTAGAGCTCTTGAACCTCTTATCTGGTTTGGTACATATGTAGGTGGACTTAATTAAAAAAAACCTGTTTACATATAAAAAGAGTTATATAGTATGGTACATGAATAAAGAATATGAACTATAAGATTATACAGGGTGTTTCGAAACTTATGGGCAAAAATTTAAGGGGTGATAGAAAACATCTAAACAAGTAATTTTCACCATACAATGTATGGGCGTAGAGCAAGCGGTGAACCGCTAGGAGGTCTCCGTTGCTATCACATGAAACACCAAACGGGTAGAGGGGGTACTAAATAATTTTATTGCCATCATGTGTGGCAAAATTACAGAAACTGCTCAGAAGACATGAAGGTTGTGCGTATTAGAAATGCCTTCACGAGTAAAGGTGCTTTCATCCGTGAATAACGCATGTGCACTAAAATTAGGCTGCGCTGCTAGATGTTGCAAACTCGACACGTGGCGCATAATCTGCAGGTATTAAGGTTTGCACTTTCTGTACATGGTAGGGGTGTAATCCTTCGTCCCGTAGTACTCGCCAAACAATCGAGTGGGCACATTTACGGTACGGGAAACCTCTCGCGTGCTAATATCCGGACGATCTCCCACTCCTTGCAGAATGTCCTCTACAACTTGTGGCGTCCGAACACTCCTGCCACGTCCTGTATCATGCATGCCTGTGACAAAGGATCCCGTTTCACACATGCACCGATGCAATCGCTCGAACATTTTTCGGTCTGTCTTCTCGAGAAACGCTGCCTCTACAGTCTTTCGGCTTCCAAATCATTCCCATTCGCAAGACCATACATAAAATGCATATCCGCCTTTTCTTGATTACTATACGTCGCCATGCCTTCTGAAATCCACGGTAGAAATGACGATGTGTAAGAAAACTCGCGCTTTATGCTTTCCATTACAGCGCCGTCTAGCGGTTCACCGCTTGCCATCCGCCCATACATTGTATGGCGAAAATTGACTGTTTAGATGTTTTCTATCACCCCTTAAATTTTTGCCCATGAGTTTCGAAACACCCTGTATAGAAGGAAAAAAAATTCAATGTTTGGAGTACAAGGAAACAATGAAAAATGTATATGCTTATAAACAGAGTTTATATCAGCTGGCGCTCTTAACTTTTTCCGACGCTTTAAAGAGGTCGCAGTGTTCTGGTGGTAGGTCTCGGCTTAGCGATCTGAGGGTTCCAGGCTCGAAACCCGATTTCATCGGCTCTGCATTAACTCTCTGATTCCTCAGACCATTGGAATAGAGGGACCTCAAAATACGAGAACGTCCGAGTTCCTCTTTCAATGATAAGGGAAATTCACCTCACCCTCAAAAACCGCATTTACAGCTGGCACTGTCCGAATTCTAAGAAAACCCCCTTTTCCCCCAACCCATCTGGGGGAGCCACTCTAACGAAGAAAGTTCGTTCCGAGAGTGAGAAATAAATCGCACTTAACGAAAGAGGGCGGAAATTTCGCAGCGATATTCGGACGTTTCGGACGGCCACCATCTTTTCCTTGAAGAGCCGTTTGGGACGTTTCCGTATCGATAGAGTTAAATCCGAAATCAAAAGTCAAACGCTCACTCGCTAGCGTGGCGCAGAAGCTTGAGAGGGGGTGCTGGCTCGTCTTCGTCATCTGACAAAGTTTCAAAAGTTACGCTGCTTGTCTCCAAGTATCCCTCGTATTGCTCCAAATTGGGAAGTTAATACAAATAAATAATATAGACGAAGCCAAATTCACCCTTTTGCCTCACATTCTCATGTGCTTAAAACTCTACTGAGCGTTGGCACAACTGTCCTTTTTAGTGCAGCGTCCTCCCTAAATCATTTTTTCTATTCTTCTCCATTTCTTTGTTTTCCTCCCCTCTGTTTCTTCCAGGTTGCGAATTTAATTTTTGAAATTTCTTAAACCGCTGCATTTTTTTTGAAAATCAAATATTTATTTCCTCTTACCTATAGAGCTGTGAGTTATTATATTCAGAGTGAAAATAAACTGATACGCTTGAGAGAAAAGGCAATTCTTCTTGTTTAAACTATAACAGTTGAGAGGGAGGGAGATTTGCGTCGTACAGTGTACAATATGGGTATAATGTTCAGTGAAGACGATACATTATCAGAATAGAATTTAGTAAGATAAGACTATATTATTCTTGGGTAAAATTAAAGAAGAAAGATCTTCCTCCCATTTATAAGAGTAAATCGAATCAGATATAACTCGCATCTATAGTCGCCAACTCCAAATTTGGACTTTCCCGGGCGAAACAAAAATGGATGGTGCTTTTCTTCACTTACAGAAAACACGTACACGATCACGATTCTGGAGGTTTCATGGTCTTCCTATCATAAATTGTCCGAGTCAATATTGTTTTCTAGAAATGAACATATCTAGTATAAATATACTTATAAAGTCTAGGAGTTGATGATAAGTTGCTGATGATAAGTAAAATCTGGGTAACGATAGGTAGTACCGGAAAATAAATTTTAAATTTTGTTTATTTACATTTATATTTTGGCTTAATATTTATTATTTCAAATAATTCTAAAATATTATTACGAAATAGGTTTGAAGTTTAATAAAAGCTCGTAATTTTTAATTGCTTGTAAACTAGCCGCTTTAGGCGACCAGCTTGTTTGCCGGAAATATAATTTCAAGTGAATCTCTTACGTATAATTTGATGTTCATGGTTTCCTTAACAAAGTAATCTTAAATTTCAATTTGTGATAAACATTTAAACCATGTTCTTTCAATAGCCTTGTACCTGATCTGTCCGTTGTCTGCATTCCTGTCCCTAATGGAGTCAAGTAACTGTCTGGGTCATGTGACATCGTCATGCCGGCATCAACTTCACTCTCAGTTATATTTATTTGACTGTTAAAAGCATAAGTGAATAAATTCTTCGAGCTCTTTAAAAAGTCAAAGCATTCAAGAACGCTTAAGGTTAAAGATTGAAATATGTGAGAAATAATGTTCAAAAAGTTGTTTATATCATAGGCTTATCTATTCGACGTATATGAAATAGATTTTTTAAAAAAACGGGTTAAGTGTACTGGATAATTTAATAATTGTAAACGAGATAATTCTCGTAGGAATCAATTAAGGTATGAGCTTCAAAATCAATCAAATGAAAGTAAAATATATCATTTTACTAAATTAAATGAGAGAAAAAACACTTCGTTTCAAGTACCAACACTTCTTTCTAAAACAAGTATTTCTCTTTAAATAGATTCAATAAAATGTAAAAAAAGCTACAGAAAAAGAAAGCTGTTCTAAAAATACCTTAATTGGTATCTGATGATTTTTCCTACGATGCGCTTAATGGCAGCAACATTTCCACTGTATTCTGTGACTAAATTTAGTGACGAATCAAATTCCAAGACCACCCACATAAATGCTTCTCTTGGCACCTTTTTAAAAATGATGAATATTTCTATGGCTTCCTGTCATAAAAAAGAATTATTCGAAAAAAAAGAATTTTTAATGGAATTATTTGAATGTGTAGGTGGCTCTTTCTTTCCCCCTTAATTTATATAATAGTAATTTCGTTCGATACCCAGGATTCGAATCATTACATAAAAACACGTCAGTTGAATCATAGCCTAAAAGACTATGCTCTGTCGTTGCAACAGAAATAAGCAATATATATATATATGTGTGTGTAAAATGTATTCGTGATTGTAGTTGTTAAATGAAAAACAGGCCGAGTTATTAACTAATTTTCTTTTATTATGGGAGAGTGACGAAATGCACGTATATCTTAGTTTAAGGTTTCAGGCGAAAACAGGACAGAAAATCCCTGCTTTTTCTCAGGTAGGGATTTAACAGAGAGACACGTGATCAAAGCGAAGGGAATATTGGCTATTTTTAGTATATTACGTAAGTGTTTTAGGGAAAATGCATGGCGGTAATAAGTCGCTGATTTCGCGAGTTGTGTGCGCGTGGAAACGATTAAAATATTCTTTTACTAATAAATATGCCAAAACGAGAGATTTAATATACCTCCAGCGCCGGAAATAGAACAAAACTGGGGTTTTAAGAAAAATGATTTTGGAATACATTAAGACTTTACAAATATATAATGTTAGAATTTGAAATAATATTAATTGAGATTATTACATATATATATAAGAAAAACACTTTATCGCCTTCATTCTCTGTGAAAACGAAATTCTTGAACAATTTCCGTAATTCCTTTAAAACTATTTTTCCTGTTAAATTATTTTAAAAAATAACGCGATTTATGCAACAGAATCTTAATTATTTATGAGAAAATCTGATAATGATTAGAGAGTTTTTTAAAACAAAAATATTTTTGTCAAGAGTTGAATAACTTCCACGGAAAATATCAGTGTAATTAAAACGCTTTCTATCATTTACTCTAGCACTCATTGTTTAATTGAGCAAAATGAGATTTTTGCTTTGTTTTTATGCTTATCCCTTGTTAACGAAAATTAAAATAATCTAGGAAAAGGAATGGAGTTTTCTTATTTTAAGAATTTTAAATTCCAGGTTGCCGTAAAAAAGCTGTTTACTTACAAGTATATCTGATGCGAGATATTTATATTTTTGTTCTTTAAGGATTAAAGGTATTTAAAATGTTTAAAAATTCTCCGAAATGATTTACGTCTTTCTCGCATACAGGGTGTCCCAAAAAAGTGGATCAAGTATTTATTTCCTTAAATATTACACCTATACATATGCTTCCAATTAGAAGATTTCCTCAAATAAGTTAGGAGTTTGTATGGAAGCGCTTTGGCTTCTGCGGAAGTTGAATATAAAAATAAAAATTTATACGTTCCCCGTAGAGCACAAGTGTCAATGAGTGAAATGTTCTTCTTATCCTCATCTGTGTATAAACTACTATACTGCTTTTAACGAAGTATGTCGGGATAAATATTTTGATTTCGAAATGGCAATTATAGTATAGTCATATCGACACTTTTAATATTAAAATATTTAAATAACATAAATTAACAAACCTTTCTAATTAAGAAGCCACACATGTGCTAAATGGAACACCCAAATTTATTTATTCAAAATCCGGATTTTTATAATCTAACATTCGATAGTTTTAAACATTTTTTTTTTTTTGAAATTTCTTCTCCACATAATAAAAACGTGTTTTTAATTTCTTAAAAATTATTATAACCATTTTCCACTTTAGATTATTTAATATATTTCTATTTCATTAATTATAAATGTTATGGACTTTTTCAATAATTATTTTGGAAATTAACTAGCAGAAGGCCCGTTACATATGGAATCAAAATCGAATTAAAATTAATCGTTTAACTGAAATGAAGTATTGAGAGTATGACAGTGTAATGTTGTCCTCTGGAACAAAAGGATCCCTGTCATGGATTATGAACAATATTAATGCGAGAAAGGAGGCGTGTCTTCATTAGGACTAAGATATTCGGGTCATTAACTCTTACGGCATTTGTTGTGGACTATTTTCTCTCTCTCTCTCCTATCTATACTTATAAAAGGCAATCTTTGCGTGTGCGTGCGTGTGTGCGATGTCCAGACGAATCTATCGCACTTACAGCCATGAAGTTTGGCACACAGGTATTCGCAATGGTGACTGAAAGCACCTCGAAGACGAAATTTTAAAATTTATTCTAGAAAACTTTTTATTTAATGTTTTATGTTGTTTTGGGTGATTTTTCGCACTAATTTCTCAATAGCATGGTTTCGGATAACTGTACGACAAAAATAGATACACCATCGGAAAGAGCACGCGATTTCCGTTCTAATGAAGTTAGTTTTGAATTTCTAACGTAATTTACTGAATTTTGAGCAATTTTTAAAAAATAGCCAGTTTCGCCATCGCAATGTTACTTTTGTTTTTAAATTTGTTGCATCCGACTTTCTAATAACACTATTATTTTCAATTTTTTCAGCTTATAACTGCAACGGTTCTGTCGGATTTAAAACAAGAATGGTTAAAATATATTTTCCCTTTTTTTTAATTAATTTTTTTCCTGGTAGTTGAAAGATATTTTTCCTCTATCGAGGCTACCTCCCGCGACAGCTCTCCGGAATGTTGCGGGCGATTTCATTGGCTGACTGGGCAGGGTGACGTCATTACTTTCGCGTTCTGCGAGGAGATGATTTATTTACTCGATGACTTCGGTTATTATTTTTAAGCGTGCTTTAACTTATTCCTTTGCCTTTCATACTTTGCTTGCGGTGTAATAAATATCACATTGTAATTTTTTAACATTGTTTTGGATTAAAGGTACTCGGTTGAGAGGAAAAAGAAGCGGACAAACTCAATAATATATATATTTCTGTTTTGATTTCGTTTTTAAAACTTTCATTTATGTAATTGCATGTGGGATTTTTTTTTATTTTGTTGAAGTCCTGATTCCACGGGCAATGCCGTGCGCGCACTGCTAGTATATATATATATGAAAGGTTTTCGTGGTTATAGTAAGTAAAAAGCCGAGTTATATTCTAATTTTCTTTCATTATGGGAGAGTGACGGAATGTTCCTACATCTTGGTTTAAGTTTCAAGTAAAATGAGAACAGAAAATCCTTGCATTTTCTCAGGTAGGGATTTCAGGTAGGGAAAAGTTTGGAGCCGCATGTTTTTCTGTGGGCGAGTGCAAGAAATTAAAATATTCTTTTAGTAATAAATATGCTAAACGAGACATTTAATATACCTCTAGCGCGAGAAATAAAACGAAACTGGAGTTTAAGAAAAGTGATTTTGGAATACATTAAGACTCCAAAATATATAATATTAGAATTTAAAGGAAAATTAAGTGAGATTATTATATATATATTAATAAAAGAAACCATCAAAACCACGTCATAAAAGAAAAACCAAAACAACAAAACGGAATATAATGCTAACGTCCGGGACGCGTCATCAGCAAGGGAAATCCCGAACGAGCATATATATACATATATTATCGATGTTTTCTCAACACAAACTCTGACAATAATGCTAAAAAGAGTTTGTTTCCCCGGAACACCGATAAAAAAACAATAGTTTGAAACAAAGAAATATGAAGTAAAAAGTCCATGTCTAATTGAAATAAAATACATTAAACCGAATTTCAAAACCAATAATGTGAAACAAAAATATTGTTGAATGAATGTTTTTTCATATTTAAATCTTTTCTTAGAATTTATGTTAACCATATAGTATCCGTTTCCTAAAGTTTACTTCATTTGAAATAGTATCTCTTCAATTAAAGTAGTCAAGTCGGTTCATTCAAGTGGATTAATAACACTGGGCAAAAAACAAAAAACTCCTTTTTTTATATGCCAAGAACATTTTAACGGTTTTAGAGTAACTTGGGGTTGTTGATTTTAAAGCTAATTTTACTTTTTTCCGAATTGGCTCTAGTTTTTGCAGTAATTCATATTATCAACATCTCATTAGTGTCTGCAGTAGGTTGGACAGGAAAAATCCAGTTTTTTTCATGTCACTATACAGAGGGAAAATTTGCTAATTAGTAAGAAATAAAGCATGGGAAAATTTATTAAATTTATTGATATCTACCGCTCCCCCATGGGCCTTACAAGTCCTAAAAAGTGGCGAAATTAGACTGTTTTCCATTAATTTTTAAAATTTTCTCTTAATCTCTAAATTGTAGCATGGGCTGTTAAGAACTCAGTATCTGAATAGTAATAAATTTTATTTTTATCAAAATCGTCACAATCACAGATTCCTTCCAACGTTGTCAAAAATATGTGAAATTACTTCACTGTGCAATTTTTAATTCCTAATCAACACCATAATCTTCACACATCATTTTGCCGATGAAATGTAGCAGGTCAATATATATGCATAACAAAAAGCTATTCAGATCTAAAAATATCAAATTTATTTGTCTTCTTTGTTCAGGATAACTCTTGCAAAACAAGCTCCAAAACTCTAATATTATTTGTTAGTTCATAATGTATGCCAAGAATACAGAAAGTAACAAAAAATAACACACCTTTAAGAAAAGACTTCAGCTATCAGAATATCAAAATAATAGAACAAAGATATCAAAAGAGCAGCAACACACAACAACAACCTTTATATACAACACACCTTTAAGAAAAGACTTCGGCTATCAGAATATCAAAGTAATAGAACAAAGATATCAAAAGAGCAACAATACACATCAACAACTTTTATATACAACACACCTTTAATAAAAGACTTCAGATATCAGAATATCAAAGTAATAGAACAAAGATATCAAAAGAGCAACAATACACATTAACAACCTTTATATACAACACATCTTTAATAAAAGACTTCGGCTATCAGAATATCAAAGTAATAGAACAAAGATATCAAAAGAGCAACAATACACATCAACAACCTTTATATACAACACACCTTTAAGAAAAGACTTCGGCTATCAGAATATCAAAGTAATAGAACAAAGATTTCAAAAGAGCAACAACACACATCAACAACCTTTATATACAACACACCTTTAATAAAAGACTTCAGATATCAGAATATCAAAGTAATAGAACAAAGATATCAAAAGAGCAACAATACAAATCAACAACCTTTATATACAACACACATTTAAGAAAAGACTTCGGCTATCAGAATATCAAAGTAATAGAACAAAGATTTCAAAAGAGCAACAATACACATCAACAACCTTTATATACATGACACCTTTTAAGAAAAGACTGGCTAATAAAAGTAATAGAACAAGATTTCAAGAGCAAATAATACACATCTAGCACCTTATATACACACACCTTTTAAGAAAAGATTGCCATTGAAGACAAAGTAGAACAAAGATATCGTGAGAGCAAATAACCTTATATACAACACACCTTTAATAAAAGACTTCTGCCAATAGACATCAGATAAAAGTAATAGGAACAAAGATATCAAGAGCAACAACCTTTATATACAAATACACCTTAAGGAAAAGACTTCGGTTACTGCAATATCAAAAAAATAGAACAAAGATATCAAAAGAGCAGTAACCTTTATATACAACACACCTTTAATAAAAGACTTCGGCTATCAGAATATCAAAGTAATAGAACAAAGATATCAAAAGAGCAACAACCTTTATATACAACACACCTTTAAGAAAAGACTTCGGCTATCAGAATATCAAAGTAATAGAACAAAGATATCAAAAGAGGTGGGACACATATGGAGGCAAATTACTGCAACGCGAAACTTCCACTGTACTTGAGGAAATCATATGAAAGCTTTTCCATGAAGTAACTGAACCAGCTTACTTAATTTTCATTTTCTTCTAATTAATGCCACATCATTATGAATTTTTCCTATACTATTATGATTTATTTATTTTATTTGTTGAAATACGTTTCTTTATTTCATGCATTAATATTGCTTTAAATTGTATTCTTTAACTTACATTTGACACAGATTTTATGTGATTTCTGCATGGGATTATCTTGTGATTTATATACTGATAACGCTTTAGAATTAAGTTGATTTACTGCCTTGATTTAATTTAATTATTGATTTATATTTGAGACAGTTTCAACGCGATTTGTGTGGTGCGTGCATATTACTATTGAAATATAATTTTGACTTTATCTAAAAAAATAGAGACAATCTGTCGAAATGAATGCCGGATCAGCACCACGAAATTACCTCAAAATCGCCGGATTATCATTGGTAAAAATTTAGGGATGAATAGTGCAATAAAAGTTATTATTATTATTACAAATCCATAGGGTGGGAAGAATTAAATTTATTTATTTCAGGAATTGTGTTGAACGTGATTACACAATTCCAATTTTGCAAGCCGAAAAGAAATCAAATAAAACCATGCGATAAATAAAAGAATACATATGTAAATAAGTAACTTCGATAAATAAATAAAATGTATTTAACAGAGAGAGAGAGCTTGCATACTTATATATTTAACTCTACTTTACTTTAAAGAATTTATGATAAACAAGACCTCAATGCGCCGTTTTTCGCCGAAATATTCTTGGTAAAGAAAGACGCTTAAGAGAAACTATTTCACAGGAATGTGTGCTCTAACTATTCGCTTCTCTAACTTACTTTCCCCATTGTCTTCACATCCAGACTGTTTGTGGTGGTATTTTAGCCTTTCTTTTCAAGTAATAAAATTCCGAAGAAGCTGTCAAGGCAGAAGAAAAATGGAGGTTAAAAATTCAAGCCACACATTTAAGACACGTTTCGAAACAAAAATTTCATTTACCTCAGAGTGGCAGATCAAATATTTATAAAACTGTTATGGAACTATATAAGGCATTTAATCGAAAATGGCTGTCAGCTTGAGGGTTATTTACTGACATTGTTTAAGTTAAGCTACATAGTATATGAATTGAATTTTTGGCTCTTTACGTACAGATTATGACAGAAAATTCTAGAGAAAAGAAGAAAAAGGCATGCGTATATATTTGATGAAATGAATACTGCTAGAATTATTTTTAAAACTCGCCAGTCTCATATTAATAATAATAAGGTAATTAAGGCTGACATTTTCAACATTTCTATTTTTGTAGGCTGAAATCAATAATTGCAATAAGGACAAAAAAATGAATTTAAAAACACAAGCAGTGAACAGGTTAGTTAGTATAACTGAATTTAAATTCTTCATACACAAAACGAAAATGTACAGGACGTTTTTGCATATAATGAACTATGAGTTAATCCCTAATATTTAATGATAAGAAAAAGATTCTTTAAAAAATGGAAAAGATAATAAGTAATGAAAAATTTAAAGTACAGTAATTAAATTTCACAGCCAAAAATAATTTAAACATTGAAACTAGCTACAACTCAAAATAACTAAATAAAGTTTTTTCTGTAAAGAAAGAGAATTGACTACATTTTATGAAACGCGAAACTAAATTCATGATAAACATTTAAATCTAGTAAATAAAAACGACCATTTATAAATAAAAAAAGTACTGAATTGAAATGCATGAAAAAAAACAACAAATCTTGAATAATTATTCGGTGCATAACAAAACAACGAACACACACTAAGAAATGAATATCTATAAACTATAAAAACAGAAATTGTCGAATAACAGCTAATAATAGCAAATGATAAAAAATGAACTAAAACAGGCGTACGTATGGATAATAGTTAATAAAACCAAATTTACCATTCTAAAGCTATCTATAGGCTTAATTAATCGCCAATAATAACATTGTGGGGAAAAATTTTGTAAAATTTTAGAAACATTTAGATGAGGAGAAAAAATGTTTAAAAATGGCTGAAAAAATAGTATTAAATAAAATAAGCAAAGGCTAAATGAGAGTATTGGAAGAATTTAAATCTAATATTTCCTTTTAGGTATGCAAAAAAGGGGGAAAAGATGACGAAGTATTTGTTGCCACGGACGAAGGCAAAATTCATGCGAGACTCGAACCCGAGGTGAAATGGTGCGAGGAAGATGTGTAACTGCTGCGCTATCAAATCCGTATGAGAGAACGTTTGAAGCAGTTGTCATGGAGTGTAGGTAAAAAAATTGGGGGCGGGGCAATGAATGCTGAAAAGAGAGGAATTATTTATATAAAATTGATCTGGAGCGCTTACAATTTACATGAAGTGATTTTTAATATTAGTGAGATCTTCAAAGAATTTTTTGGCTAATTTTAGAATAAACTCCTTAAGGCTAGGAGCTGAAGCGCATTTCTCAAATTAGTTTTAAAAATGTGGAACGCTTCACTATTTCGCGTGTCATCTTTGCAGAGGGGCCGTGCTAATCTTCTTTGTATCGTTCCAATTTTAGTATAAGTGCTGCCGAAGCGATTCATTACTTCAATAATAATTTTGTTTTGAAAATACTAGCGGCCATTACAGCTACTACGCCCCGCCTCCCCTACGTCAATTTCTACACTAGCAACCAGCGACCTTAAAATTCCGATGATTTTAAAAATTAAAAAAAAATAGATAAAATTTTCTACGATAATAAAACTGGTATCATTGGGAAGATAATGTTTTGCTCTTTAAAATGACATCAAAAATTTCTTTGTGAATCAATTCAGTCAGAAGTTATTTGCAAAAAATGACGAAATTTGGTTTAATTTTTAAATAATTTAAGTTTGAGTTAAAATAAAAAAACGGCTCCGAGTCGCACATCTTCAGCATCCAAAGTATATTTGTGCTAAATTTGGTAGTTCTATGTTTTGCAGTCTGTTCTGTACACCGCCAACAGACACACAGACATTCATCTTTATTAGTATTAAAGATGACGCTAGTTGCTTCTGTGCTCACATTGAATAGACGGAAACTGCTTCGGAACGGACGGAAAATGCCATTATTTTTTATTGGAATCCAGCAAGCACCCCCCTTTGCGCGTCATATTTCATAGTTCAGTTGAGTGAACGTGTTTGTGATAGGAGGATAAGGATATCTTGTTATTTAAGTTGTGGTGACGAAACAAGTGGATTCGAGAACATTTTCTAATTGTAAAATGGATTTTTACGAAGTGTCCATACTTTTTAATTCTCTCTCTCTCTCTCTGAATTGCAAGTACAATACCACGAGAAGATGTGCAAAAGTTACATAATTCTGGATGTAACGTAAATGTGATACGGTATCACAAAAAATATTAGAGTAGAAGATCGCAATTTCAGGAACTATTGTCAAAAAGAAAACTGAATAACCTCCTAATTTTTTTGGAACTAAAGAAAAAGCCCCTAAGAGTTCTATATTTGGATCTCAAAAATAAAAGACAATTATTTATTATGCACCTAAGAGAATTAGAAGCATTATTTTGCGATTGCACAACGATTTCAAAATTGATGAAAGCACAGGATACTTCAGAAAGCCTGAAATAATTGCCTTCTAGAATCTGTTCAAAGATGCAATTAATGTCTTGTACGAAACAGAAGCAGAATAATCCACAGTTGAAATTTAAAACAGTTGGCCTGCAATAGTATTCTTTATCTTTTGGGTGTTGTTTTCATTAGTTCTCGCGTGCTGCTTCTTTCGACAAAATTAAAAATTGTAGCGGTTACAATTCACTGCCTTCTCCTTTTATGGTAGGTGGCGCTACTAGAGCCATCCGATTTTTTCCCATGATGCCTCTCTTTCTTCTTCTGTGTACTTGTCTCGTGTTGTTGTTCTCTGTCTTGCGTCTTGTACCTTCTAGTGTACTGTGTCGTGGAACTTAGCCATCTAATAAAAATGGTTCATGAAATTGAATTAATTCTTCTACAGCGGCATTCCATATAAACATGAGTCTCGTCCATCTACAAAATACGGTTAAAAGGTTAGCCCTTGACATAATGCAGATCACAAAAATAAGGATGCTAAATACTATAATAAAAGTCTATAAAAATTTTTTAAGATCCAATCCCAAAGGAACAATATATTGTACAAATGTTCTCTTCTGTGTGGCCGCAATAAGGATGAAGAAAGGAATACAACCAGAAAGATCTTTTGTAAGAAAATGTAGAAAACATGTATATGTAAAAGAAGTATAATATTTCCTATATGTTCGAAATGCGCTTTTTTTGTTTAAAAATTCGTTATTGTACGACTAGATCTGTTTGTATAGATCATTGAGATGAGTTTCAGGTTAAATATGTTGCTAGTTTTGATTAAATATTAAAATAATTATTCGAGGTGTAACCCTCCCCTTGTATGTCTTCGTGTTGCTCTTCGTAGCGCGCATTCTCCTGATTTAAACGAAAGTCAAAAAGTGCATAAATCACAGGAACTACTCATACATAACATAATTCACGGGGGGGGGGGCGCGCGCCCCCCGTTCCCCCCGCGTAAGTGCGCGGGAAGGGGGGGGGCTGGGTATTTATTTAAAAAACATTATGAGGAAAAGGATTAGAAATATGTAAAAACTATTTGAAAAAGATTTAAATGGGTGGGATTGTTTTGATAGCATCCGAATTCTGGAAAAAGCAACAGCAAAATTGTTGCTGAACCACCATTGCATAACATTCTCTTTTTCTTCTGATAAACTGCACCATTGGAGGAGGGGAATGGGAGAACTTAAAGCTATCAGCATACTTACATACGAAGTGTTAACTAGCAAAGGTACCGAAAGCGATTAAAAAGAATCCAAATATACAAATGTATACAAAGACAAAAACTAAGTAGCAAAGGAAGCAAAAGAGAAGAGAAAAAGAATGCAAATAAACAAATAGATACAAATACACAAGTAACACGCACTGGTTAAATATGTTCTCTAGAATAGGGTGCATGTAAAAATGGAACATCAAGTATAAATAAACGAATAAGAAAATAGAAAACAATGAAAAGATAACATACATAACAAAATGGGGGTAAAATACTTAATTAGGGATTCTTCTACAAACAGGCTAAGGGGGTTCAAGGAATAAAATTTCAAACAACAAATGCATACTCTTAAAAAGATATAAATACATATTCTTAAAAAGATAATTACAAAAACTTACTAAAAGAAACCTTCTGAAGCGATAACAGTAGAATGGCTAAATATATTTGTTTGTACAGTAGATAAGTTACGAATAGCTGAGACTGGCTGAAGAGTTCCATAAAAAAACACTTGTAGCGAATCCTGGTTAAATAATTTATGACGAAACGGGATCAAGGACAAAATGAACATCACCCATAAATGCCCAATGTTCTTTTAGAGTTTGTATTAGGGTATTGATGGCAAAATCAGGTTTCATCAGCATCTAAGCAGCTGTTCATTTGTCTGTATGAAATCCATAAGGGTCTTCAGTCTTTTTCTTGCATGTGGATTTGAGACCCATTTCCTAGCTACTTCAGAAGATTCGGATTGGCTGTTTGGGACAACTGTGAATGTGGTGAGGTAGGCACTCCATTCCACTGTGCCAAAGCCTGTCCTCTTACCCTTTCCTTTCATTTCAAAATTCTCTAAGCAATTCACTTGCCTGACTCCGAAACCTTATCTCAAATTTAGGAAACTGTTTTTTAAGTCTAGAAAACAAAATTAAATTAAAAACTTAAATCGTCACATTTTTTATCCATGTTTCCAAACGCATAGTCTGCTCCCACTTGTCGAGAAAAATATGTTTTACAACGAAATAGTCGTTAAGTTTGTCCGTAACTGAAGTTATACCCCGATAAACATTCTTTTCACATCATTGACACTAATTCCAAAAATTTCGCTTGATATTTAACGTCCAACAAAATAATAAAAGTAATTTTATTGGGGTATGCAATATTATAATAAAATAACCTTTATATAACATCAGCCTTTTCCATACAATTAAAAGCAAATTTTAAGAAAATGATTGAATTGGAAAGAGATTTTGGGTCCAGTGAGTTCAAGTAGATAAACAAAGTAAAATTTTTGTTAATCTTTGAAGTTTCAGCCAATTTCAGTTGAAAGTGGACCATAAAGGACTATGACATGATTAAGAATTCATTTTTAGCAATTATATTTAGAAATCAGGGATTAATATAATCGGGTCGTGCAGTGGTCATCGTCTCGGGAGGGGTTCCTTGATAAATTCGAAAATATTCAAAGCTTGTTGGAATGAAATGGAGTTGAAAACCGCAAGTTTCACATTGACTATGATATTGATCCCTCCTGTTTCCTTCTCCATAAAAGATTCGTAGGAATCAAATTTATTTGAACGGGATTAGTTTTACCCACTGCAGAAAGAATATGTAAACTGTATTAACTTGACTATTATGGCAAGATAAATTTGCCCTAAATATATATTTTTTTTTTCCTTTCCAAATTTTCTCAAAAATAAAAAGAATTAAAAAGAATGAAAAAAGGAAAGAAAGATTCTTCGAAACTTTTGTTTCAAACATGCATTGATTCATACCTCAACGTTTTATCGAAGTAACTGTAAACACTCTTCCCCTTGCTTCAATAAATATTCTAGAGAAATCATCTTCGAAAAAATGCATGAAAATGGCATTTGAATAAAAAAAGGAAAAAGTGTTGAATTAAAAATATATAAGTTGACAGAACTTGTCTATCAGCTTTCTAAAGCACTAACTAAAGAATTGCTACCATATTGAACATAAGTTTTAGACTTTATTTGCTCAGCATTATACTGTAAGCCAACGTAATTATTTGTTAAGCTGACTCTAGAGCAGCGACTGTATATCTTCCTGATATCGAAAGTTCTGCTCCTGAAATCTAAACAACTGCTAGGTATTAGACTTAATACTTTCCTAAGTATCTGAGAAGCTCCAGAGGATTAACTGACGTGTTATTATACTGAAACAGTTTTCAACTTTTCCCGTCAATTTTTCATTCCTCTCTGTACCTTCTCGATAAGCAAGAGAAAGGTACATTAATTTCCTAGAAAATGTCTGTTTTATTCGTTCTTGTGCATGACGTCATATTGGAACGTAAAATTATTATATTTATTTACTAAAAAATAAATTATATGACAAATTTGGTTGACAAATTGGTTGATTTGGTTTGACAAAATTTATTTGCATTTGTTATACGTTTGTTTAAAATGTGCATGTATATGTATTATATATTTGCTTAAGATTTGGAATCCGAAGATTATATTAAGATTCCCATTAATTCTATGTAATGAAAATAAATTGTTTATTAAGCAGTCTTTTATTAGCGTAATTAAATGTAGGAAATAATATTTTTATTAAAAATTGTGAAGTCAAAGTCAAATCATAAAAGTGCACTGATTGATATAGTCTAAGCAAATTGTAATTGTAATCGCGGTTATAATGTACAAATAATTTTTCAAGAATTTTTAAGAATTTTCTTCGATTGAGGCTTAATTTTTCTGATAGAATTATTTTCAGCACATCACGCTTTTACTATTTTGTTTTAATAGTAACCTCCATATCTTTGATAAAAAAATTCTGCTCTTTGTACAATAATAAAAGCGTATTTAAAAAACTCTTTAGTTTTTATTATTTTCTACTTTTTAGTTTCCAATATATTTCCTAATTTTTAATCAAAATTATTAAGATATCTTGTCTTGAATTTTTTTTCTAAATTTCACTATTATACAGCGTCGTATATATGGAACCAAAATTGAAATAAAATGAATTGAATTAAGTTCTGGAAATATGAAAAAATATTTTGTCATTGGGAATCCACAATTGTAGAAAATTCCCAAACTCCAGTACGTCAAGAAGTCAGTTAAAAATCAATTACAAAATGTCAACCTTACTCACATGAATGTAGGAAAGTTAAAAAAAAGCGTTTAATAATAAAAATAGAAAAAAATATATTGTCTGTACGGTAGAGTTTTACTTAGACTTAATATGCATTAAAAGGAACTAAGTTAGGTTGGTGCGAATTATTAGGATCAGGAGTGGCGTTAATGTCCTAGGCTATTGCTCACATAAAGGTTTTTCTCATTTCTCAATTAAACTCACAGGGTAAGTTTTTTATTTATGAAGGCTTATTAATAGAGCTTGATCGCTAATATTTTAATCATCTTATTAGCGTTTTGATGCTTGTGTTTTTTCCTATTTCTTTTGATTATTTGCTTTTAATGTACATTTCTCCATTGTCCTTTGTTTGGGAATTTCGGGCTATAAGAATCTATGTTTGGCGTAATGCTAGATTCTTACAGAAAAATTTCCCAAATATTAATTTGAATCCATTTCGAATAATTCTTAGCCCTTGAAAAAGTGGACTAGAATGGATTCCTTGTTTTGTTTTTGGTTGTATTCGATTCACCCCGAGTTTATTTTTATTTCTTTCTTTCTTTATTTTTGGCTATCTCTGTATGATCTTGATTTCCATAGTTCTCTTTTTTAGTTTTGCTGTCTGCACATTGCGCGTTATAAACATTAGTTCATCCTATCTATTTTTTCTCTTTAAATCTTTGTGCATAAATTAAAATATTTTTTTGCTTCTAGTTTAGATAGTCCTTTTCAATTTATTCATTTGTTTTGTCTGATCGTTTTTTAAGCACTGATACTGGATAGCAAAGGTCTCTGACTGGGAGGCAAGACCTGCTGTGCGAGGGAGAGACTGTTTCGCAGGTCGTTATTTAGTCTCTACTAGTTGAATAGCCCGTTGTTGAGCGGGGTACAAAAATTTGCCCGACAAGGAGGGTCACAGAATCTAGGCGGGGGGGGGGGCTAGTGCCTCTCTAACACCTCACTAGCCAATCCGCAGATCTGATATTTCCTTAGGACCCTGATTCATAGGTAAGGTAGTGTATGAGCGGACATCACCAATTCGTCTCCTAATTTATGCACTTATAAAGGCAATGTTGTGTTTGTAGGTGTGTAGATTGGTGTGCAGAGCGAACCGACATCGCCACAGTTTCCATTAAATTGGCAGGGTAGTCAATGGGATATGTCAGCCCTGAAACGAAATTTTAAAATTTAACTGAAAATTTGTATTTAAAGTTGTAGGTTGTTTTGGGCGATTTTTCGCTTAATTCTCACATACATGATCGGATAATGTACTAAAAAGATGACACATCGAAAGAAACGCGATTCCTGTCTGAATGAGTTAGTTTTACTTCAAGCATTTACTGAATTTATGATGTTTTAAAAAGTAGCTCCGTTGGATATGTAAACAGTTAGTTTGTTTTTAAATTTTTAAATTTGCACCTATTCATAACATCATTATTTTTCAATTTTTTTT